>CM062813.1:552459386-552766270 GCA_031772625.1 Pinus tabuliformis | reverse complement strand
ATTTATCTTCCAATAACTCAACATCCATTAAGAGTACAAAAGTGCATTTCAGTAGTAGACATCAAGCTCATAAAAAATAAATAAATCTCATTCCATTCATTTTATCAAAACCTCCTCAGTGGGGGAAAAACTACACGTTCTTAAGAATTGTTTTTGATAAAATTTTGGACCCCTCTCTAAATGCATGAGAGGGGTTTAAATACTACTCTAATGAAAACTAAAAATAAATATTACAAAAATAGATGAGGAGGTTTAAACTACCTTCCTCATTTTAAGAAAAAATGAACTAAAAACAGAACAAAATTGTATCTATGATAAACTATGCATCCGTTCTTTTAAGTTGCAAATATCCAGCATTGGCTTCAAGAGCGTCGGTTGGCCGACCTTAGCTTTTAATTGACCTGCAAATACGGAATTGACAAGCGCTGGCACTATCTTCTCGGCAGAGGTTATGAGACATCTCAAGGTCATCTCTTGGCTATGTGGCTTTACTAGGTATTGCCAGTATGTGTCCAGTTTAACCTGTTTACCTGTTTAATTGACTTAGCTTTTTCATTTGCTGTTTGTTTCCACTTTGTTTGAAGTTGTTGTGCCTTTGAGAGGAATCCTGGAGTGGTCTCTGATATCAAATTTTCCTTATGTATATTTTCATTGGTGCACTCAATGATGTTGTTTTCTACTATCGCTGCTTCCTCCATCGCTTGCTCTGCTTCTTTAAGTTGGGAATCCCATTTTGCGAATAGCATTTCTTTATGAGATTCATAGATTCTAGGAAATTCCACTCTTTTTCCTTCATCTGATTTCTACTAGCTCAAAAAGTTAGAAACATTTTTTAAAATTAAATCATAATCAAGTCGTAAGTCTACGACTTGATTTGTAATGTTATCGCTCTTTTCGCAATGGGAATTCCATTGCGAGGTCTTTTGGCAGAGTGTTTCTTCCTATTGCAAGAGTTTGGAATTAAGAGCAAGTGATCCTGTGATAAATTCTTCAATCTTAGGATCATCCTTATGTAGTCCTATCATGGTCTGTAACTGTTCTTCTTTATTGGACAGATTGCTTTGATAATCCAATTGCATTTGCTGGAAGTCCTGTTGGAGTTTTGTCAGTTGTATCTTTGCTTCTCAACTGATGTTGGCCTGCTGTAGTTGTTGTTCCAAAAATAGAATCTTATCCTCCTTTTCTTTTAATAGCATTTGAACTTCAGTTGCCTTATCAATTGTTGCAGAAGCATATGCCCCTGCGATCTGAGAGAGTCTAGTTAGGTTTTCTGATGGGTCTGTAGTTGGGTCTTTCCACAGAACATCCAAAGGTTCAGCCTCTGGAGAGAGCACGACATCTATTTTTCTTTTCTTCCTTTGCCTCCTGACGACAACCTTATGTTGTAGGCTATAAAATACATCTAGAGGAGGAATCTCCTCTATTTTTAGTACAATTTCAGATGATGGAGCAACAGGAATATGCTTTGTCTCTTGAGTATTGGTAGCCCCTTCCACCACCATTTCTGTGGCTGTCTCTCCTAGGTTTGTCAGTGGCTCTATGCTCTATTCCTCAGTATTGATTAACTCATTAAAATTCTCCCATTCCTTTTCTAGGTCCACTATAATTGGCTTTGTTGGCTTTGGAAGGGAAGTGGGAGTTTCAGTTTGTTCCGGAGACAAAATTTGCTGATCAGGCTTCTCTGTAGATTGAGCTGTATCTTTAACTGACCCTTCACTTCTGTTGTGTTCACTTTTGGACTGCTCATTAGACTTTTCAGTCAATTCTTTTTGGGAATTAGATTTAGACTTCTCTTCTTATGAAATTCCACTTATGCTAATGCTGGGAGTGGGCTCCCTTATTGGTTCAATACGCAATTTGTCCAATGGGACCTTCTTTAACCTCTGTTCTCTGTAATTGTTAAACTTTTGAAGTTTTTCTTGATCAAACTAAATTTGTGCCATATGTAAGACCTCTCTGAAAGTGTGCTTCTGTAGAAAGACATCGTCAAAGGAATCTTCTTCATTGGTAAACACTTTTATTTTGACCGCTGTAGTAAAATTCTTTACAACATCAAAGGGATCATATTGCCTCCCTGGGAACTTGGGTAGCTGTAAACATAGCATATTATCAACCTCTTTAAAAGCATGCCCTAAATCAAATAATGCAAAAGCCCCGCAGACTATGGGGAATTGAAGCCAAATGGCCTTTTTAGAATATTTGAGCACTTTGCTCATTCCCCCAACACCATAGGTCTGGTAGGCTATCTCTCTGGCCATTAGTTTGTCGGAGACATACAAAGGTAGTACGTGAGGTGAGGCAATGCTGCCAAACATCCTGATGTATGTGAATAGTTCCTCTGCGAACCACCTTCCCACAGGTAGAATGTTAACTTCAACTTCTGGGGAGAATCTTGGGGCATCTCTGTTATAGAGCATTCTATGAATAGGGAGCATTACTCCATGCCAAATATTGTAGAAATGTGAGCTGAAATTGGATTCCCACAATTATTTGTGATAAACCTGAATAGGAAGAGGGTTCTTTACTGTCCATTCCTCCACCCCATGATAGGAAAATCAAGGACAAAACAAATGGCGTCCATGACGTAGGCACTTAAAAAGAATGGAGGGTAAACCCTCTGAGCAAAACTTCTTTTAGTTTGATATCCTAAAATAGGAGAGGCTAAATTATTTGATAAAATTTGGGCCCAATCCATTATGGTGGCATTGGTGGCCACATCCAATAAAGGCAACCATTCTGATGAAAACTGTTGATATATGGCTTCCCGAATAGTCTACATAACATTGCAGCAGCGAAACAATAAGGACAATAGAGAAAGCCAGTGGCGTACATACCGTTTTTGTCCTTCTTTAGTGGTTCCTCCCTGGCAGAATAGATTTTGTGCAATCCACCAAATCTTCATTCTCTTTGGTGAATTTTTCGACAAATTTCTTGTTGTAGGAAGCCTAAGGTTCTGGCAAGTGGTACATGCGCCTCAAATTTCTTGGGGTAAATGACCCCAGGACTAGTTGATTGGCCGTTTTGAACTCTCTATCAGATATATCTGCATGATCTATGACCCATTTAACCATATCAGTGTAGGGAAGTATCTTCGGCCTTGCCGCAATACGATGTAGAAACGAGCATGCAAGCTCAGTTAGGTATGCTTCGGAGGAACTGCATCCATCTACTGTAACTGTAACCTTCATAATCCTCAGGTTTTCCTCTTCTAACAATCTATACATGGCTTCCTAGGTAGATATCCCTGCTTCTCT
Organism: Pinus tabuliformis; assembly: GCA_031772625.1. Lineage (NCBI taxonomy): Eukaryota > Viridiplantae > Streptophyta > Pinopsida > Pinales > Pinaceae > Pinus > Pinus tabuliformis. The sequence continues at coordinate 552,763,016 of CM062813.1, read as the reverse complement.
GGTACAAGTGGTGTCTGTAAATAACAAAGTCATTTCTGACTTCTCAGTAGGAGCCTTGCCTTTCTTTCCCATTACACTCTGTGTGCTGCTCTGCGTACTGCTCCTAAAAATTGCAAGCAGAGAACAAAGATACGATAAGGATGATAGTGAATAATGAACAAAATAAGGTGACGGGAAAGCTTTTAATTCTTTAAATCATATCAAAGATATCACCTTGCGTGAGATGGTCCTTTTATCTTGATTCAAATAGTTTTTAATAAATAACCATCAATGGACCATTAAGGTAAAATTTAATGGTCATAACTTTTGCATCCAACAACAGAAAGTACTTTCATTGAAGCTTGAACCCTTAGATTTGCGATAAAGCGATTTTGCGATTTTCTTCGCAATATTGCAAAACCTATTATTTATTAACAACCATTGTTTCGTCGAGCGGCTGCGAGATGCGATTTTGCGAGAAGCTTTATCGCATTTTGCAATATTTGGGTGTTTTACATTAAGTGGCGCTGCGGAATTTGAAATCTGCGATATGTGATGGGTGGTAAGGCCTTAGGTCTCGCATTTTCGCAGATTGTGTTTTCAAGGAGTTATTTATATAATAGATGCCCTCCATGACCCTTTTTGCGATGCGATACTATTATTTGAAGAGCGGGTTTTGGGAAAGGTTTTTACCTATTAATTAAGACTTTTCGCTATTAAAGCTTTTCTTGGGTTTTATGGTCATATAGCACTTGGGTATGGAAAAGGTAAATTCACCTGTTTGGCAAGTTTTTCTTTGATATCCTATTTTATTTTAAACAAAAAGCATTATTAAGTGTTAAGTTTTTATTTTTGGAAGGGTCCTCATTTATTAATGTTATTGCTAACACTAATAAAAAAGGGAGGTTGTTGATGGTCACAACACCACCCTAGAAGCTTTCTTCGCATTTTACGATGCAAACATTTATGAGTTTTAAAGTTAAGGGATAATGAATCATTAGTAGTAATTTAGTAAGAAATAACTGCATTTATGTGTGAAAATCCATTTAGCGTGACAGGATATCTTCTTACATGCTTTAAAATAAAACTCCTTTTATCACCTTTACAAGCTATCTACATTATTTCATTTTACGTTCATCTTTGTGTATCTGATAATTGTTGTTCTTCACTTTCAGGAAAAGTCAGTAGAGAAAAGTGTTGATAACAATGGTGAAGAAAGGCAAGGCAAACACCTTTAAGAAATCATAAATGACTCCTTTATTTACGGATACTACATGCAACAGAGAGGGAGGAACCTCTACATGGGAGGTTATGTATAACATACTGGAGGAAGAGCAACCGAGGATTATGGAAACCAAAATTATAGTTGACAGACCTGATTCCTTAGACGCTTCCATGTTAGAGATGACATGCTCATTTTTGCACCACATAGCCGCACGCCCGAAGATAATCCCTTATACTGACATGGTTAAATGGGTTATTGATGAAGCTAAGATCTCAGACAGAGAATTCAAGACAAGAAGCCAAGAGGTCACAGATCTTTTACCCCAGACAACCTATGGCTTATGTAGCACTTACCAGAGCCACAAGTCATCTACAATAGGCAGTTTATGTAGAAGTTTGCAAAAGAGAATGACGACCCAACATAATGCACCCGGGCCTGGTCGAATAATGAGGAAAAAATCAAGAAAGATAAGAACGATATGTACACTACTTCGTCTATTTGTCTGCCTTATAGTTTTTTAGTGGCCATTTTATGTAGACTATTTGGCAGACCCGATAGTGCTAAGTTCTCCCCAGGGTGGTTGCCATTAATAGATGCAGCTATTAACGCAACTGTAATGAATTGGGCACAAATTTTGTCTAACAATTTAGCAAAGACAATCATCGAGTATAGAAGGAGAAGAAGTGTTGCTTCGAGGGTTTACCCTCCATTTTTTATGAGAGCCTATGTTATGGATGCTATTTGTTTTAGTTCGAAATTCCCTATCATGGGATGGAAATGGAATGTTCAAAATCCACTTCCCATTCACATATACCACAAGGACATGTGGGAATCCAATTTTCAACCACATTTTTTCAAGATTTGTCATGGATTTATGCTCCCTATTCACAAGCAGCTTTATAATCGAGATGCCCCCAGGTTTTCCCAAGAAGTTGAAGTGGACATCCTCCCAGTGGCCGGATGGTTCAGGGAGGAAACATTTACATATATCAAGGTTTTTAGCAGCATCACCTCCCCCCATGTCCTCCCATACTATGTTCTAGATAAATTGATGGCTAGAGAGATAGCCTATCAAACATCTAGTGAGGGGGGAATGAGCAAGACACTAAAAGAATAAAAAAAGGCCATTTGGCCTACATTCCCTGTACAATGTGGAGCATTTACATTACATGACCTAGGGCATGAATTTAGAGAAGCAGAGAACATTCTATCTCTGCGATTACCTAAATTCCCTGGATGGTAATATGACCCATTCGGCATTGTTGAAAATTTCACCACTCTAGTGAAAATAAAAGTATTCAGTAATGAGGAGGATGTTTTTGATGACATTTTTTTTGCAGAAAAATACCTTCACAAGAGGTGAAGCATATGGAACAACTACTTTTTGACCCTGAAGATCTGGAAAAAATTTATAGTTACAGAGAAAGGAGGTTAGCAAAGGTCCCACTGGACCAATTATTGATTGAACCAATAAGGGATCCTACTCCCAGTGTGACTATAGAAGGTGACTCCAAAGAAAATTCTAAGACCGATTCTGGAGCGGAATCTCAAGAGAAATCTACCAGGGAATTGCAACAGTCATCGCAAAATGGGAAAAGCAGAAGCATGGATTCAGTAAAGGATACATCCCAATCTACACAGAAGATAGCTGAAGAAACTTCAGCTAGCAAGCAAGCTGAAATCCCTACTACCTCCGTGCAGCCAATAAAACCCCTAGTAATTGATTTAGAGGAAGAGTGGGACAATTTTAATAAAAGTCTCAACATAGAGGAACAGGGCCAGAGTTGCAAACTCCACAACAAAAAACAACTCTGGAAATTACAGTGGAAGAGACTGCAAATACACAAGAGGTAGAGCACATCCCTATTACCCCCACTTCTGAAATAGTTTTGAGAATTGAAGAAATTCCCCCTCTATATGTATTTTATAGCCCATAGCATAAGGCCATGGTGAAAAGGCAAAGAAAGAAAAGGAAATTAGACTCTACAGCTGCTACTACCCTTGAAAATGAACAAATGGATGTTCTATGGAAAGACTCACCCGTTGACCCATCCGCCAACGTTACTAGACTCTCACAGTTTGCAGGTGCTTACACTATAGTGACCATAGACAAAGCAATAGAAGTACAAATGTTGCTTAGAGAAAAGGAAGATAAAATAACGTCGCTTGAGCAACAATTGTAGCAAGAAAAATCTGACCAATAGGCGGAGACACAGTTGGCTAAGCTACAACAAGTATTCAAACAGATGCAAATAGAACATCAAACCAACTTAGATGAGAAAGAAGCACAGGTGCATGAAATAACTGATCTACACAAAGACAATCCAAAAATTGTTCAGTTTGTTACTGAAGAACTCGGTCTTAACTCCCAACTGATGCACCAGAAAGAATTATTGTGCCAGAAGATTTCACAGTGGAAATCTTGTTACGAAACAAGCGATAAACTAACAAGTCAAGTCATAGAAATGAGACTTGAATATGATGAGATCTTTAGAAAGGTCTCTGATTTCATCGCCTAGCAAAATATAGAGGGTGGGAGATAAGCCGACCTGCCTAAGCTAGAAGAAACGCATAAAGAAATCCTATTTGCGAGATGGGATTCTCGGTTTAAAGAAGCAGAAAAGGCAACAGTAGATGCAGCGGCAGCAACAAACAATATCATAGAAAATATTAATGAAAATTTACATAGTTCCAATCTTGTGGCAGAGTCCATTCTAGGTTTCCTTCCTAATGCAAAACAGCTTGAACAACAATCGAAACAGGCAGCGGAAGAAAAAGAAGAAGTGATAAGGAAAATGACCAGGTTAAACTGGGACGCATATTGGAAATAGTTGGTAAAACCTCACAGCCAATGGATGACCTTGTGATGCCTAAACACTCTTCAAAACATGCACTTTTGTCCCTTTGAGGAAGTTTTGGTGAAATTAATGGAACATGATTTATTTTCTATATGATTTAGCATCTTCTACTGAAATTTCACTTTTGTACTCTTAGATGGTGTTGAATGGACTGAAGATAGATCAATATTGTTGAAACACATGAGTAGGACGTATTATAAATGGTACTTTTATCTCGTAGTCCTTTTTACTTATGTATTAAGCAATGTTTATTTTTTGAATTGTTTATGTATGAAAGTCTAAATTTTGATTGCCATTATTGCACTTCTGTATGATGATGATCTTTATTTTATGCTGAATATATGAATAATTCCTTATGTGATATATCTTTCACAATCGTTCGGCTAACTTTTTATACAAAACGATTATTGTTAGAATGGATTCACTTCTCATCGCAATTGAATGATATTTATTACCAATTACTTTAAGATATTATTGTAGATCGCATACATCAATTTAATCCCGGGTATATTTATAATTAGATAATGCTTAAATTAGGATAAAATGCATGTGATTGTTAGTTTAGATTAGATTACTTTTAGCTTGAACATTAATTTAAAACATCACATATCACCCCATTAGCACAAGCATTAAATAGATTGGGAAATTGGTCCCGTTATCTCGAGTCAGAGCCACTACTCCAAACGGAAAAGGAGCTGCCAACCAAGGTCTGGACCGGGTGGTTTTCCCCCATGTTGAGGCAATGATTTTCGAGGCTTTCAATAGATCACAATATTGTTATCCTAGAAAAAAGTATATTTTAGCTTAATCAACTAAAGAAAATAAATACAATTGCAATTCTTTTTTGATGCAGGAGCATTCAACCCAAGAGAAAATCATTGTAATTAAGTAGACATAGGGGGTCATGTATTTTAAGGAAGTTGGATTCCTAAGTGATGAATTAATGTAATATTTAGGCTTTTAAGTGCATAGAATAGGAATTAATTAAATAATGTGATATGTTTTGCAAATGCTCTCAAATAAATGAGAATATGAGTGGTTAATAAAGACAAAAGAGTTAAAAGTCAATTAGGACTCTTAAAATAGTTCCATGATTCGAGGAACAAGAGAGAGCTCTTAGGAATTAAATGGAGATTAGAAGTGGACATAGAGGATAGAGGACATCTAGGAGTCAGTTCAGTAGATTTAGGAATCGAACAAAAATTAGTTCAAAGAACCTTTCTGATATAAATGTAAGCTACGGGTAGAGTGAAAGGAGGAGGCCATTGATAGTTGAAGATCAAGCCTGTGAGAGATAGAGAGTCTCGAATGTAATCAATTGTTCATATTTATATACAAAGGTTCATTTTGGTACTGTGTAAATGTGTGAAATAAGTGTATAATGATTTATTATGCTTGAATTCATAGGTTCTGTAACAGAGGTTGCAGGCAGAGTTCTAAAGAAATATGCAGAGGAGAAGAACAATTCAAAGGAATCGTAAGGGATCATTGAATCCACTTGGCTGATCAAAGTGAAGCTCTGAAGAGAAGGTGATGTAAGAATTTGCAGAAGACAAGCTTAGGAAGAGTGCGCAGTGAAATATTAGAAGACCCAGAACCTTTGAAGAAAACCGAACCACAAAGGGAAATTGAAGAAATAACGTAAAAACATAAGTAAATAGAGTAGCGGAGAAGTGAAGTATGGTTGCATAGCAACCATTGGATCTTTAAGATCAATGGTCAGGATCAAATCAGAACTAGAAGGTCACATCGCAATCATCCAAAGGGAAGAATGAACCTTGGGCAAAGGAAAGAGTGATTTGCGATTTGGTAGCCGGACCCGAAACCTTATCAAACGTAACCGATAATCTTATTGGGTCCGTAAGGCATATCGGATCGGCGGTTTCAAGTGGAAGAGGTCGAATAGTAGATATGCCGATATGTCGATAGTGATAAAGCGCTGATCGGCAATCGGAGCAGCGCTGTGAATGGTTGGAAGGTGCGGCCCGATGGAGTTATAGTGGTGAGTGTATAATATTTGAGATCCGCTATATGTGTGTTCAGAGTGGTTTTCCCTTGTATTCCTTTGTATTGTGTTAAAGTGTTGTGCCCAAGTCTTTTAAGACTAAAGCATTATTCAAATGCTTCTGATAGTCGCATATCGGAGGGGAAGGGGTGATGAGGCACATATGTAATGTGACCGCAGAAGAGCTAATACTCGATTGTGATAAAGGTGAAACCTCGAAAAATGTGCGGAGGCCATACCAAGGCAGAAAAAGGTAAGTTTATGAATGTTTTGTGGTTATTTCCTTTGTAAAGGGTTATAAAGGGAAATGGCGCCGATGAGAAGGTTTATACGTTAAAACATATTTAACCAACGTTAAGAGAGGGAAAAGGTTGCATATGTGTGGTATAAGGGTTAATGAAGGTTATGAAGGGTTTTAAAGTCTCGATAGGAAGGATTTAACGAAAGGCTTTAATAAAGTCTTATATGAAGGCTCGAGGGTTGATAATAGTCCCAATAAGTATATATGGGCTAGGGGTTAGCCTATGTTGGGTTTTTATAAATCATTCCACATAGCCATGGATTAATGGGGCCTTAACCATTAGAGGTTGAAGATTTTGACTCGATGGTGAGTTAAAATACCTGGGACTAATGTGTTTATGCATTGTATATGCATACTGTGGGTGTACGCGGGGGTAACCCGGCATCATTTGGTATTGGAGCAGAATTGTAATCAGAGCGGGGAAATATTTCCTATGGAAAGGAGTGTGCACACAAAAGAAGGTAATGTGCATAAGTTAATTGATGAATGATAGAGGTTGCAATAGAATATTGTAGGGGAACTTTTGGAGTTCTTGGGAGATTGTAGTAGTTCCAGCAGAGGCTTGGAGTAGACAGGAACAGAGGATTCCTTTAAGAAAAGTGAGAGCAAGATTTCTTAGTGCAAGTTCTGAAGGAAAGAGGGCTTGGAGACCAACAGGGGACAATCCATTTAAAGTACAGAAGAATGCGAGAACAAGATCATACATAGATCTTGGAGGTAAGAGAGTGTGTTTTGTTTCAAATTGAAATTGAATATTGTGGTTGCAGATGAAGCATCTCAGCAAAGGACAATAAGAGAAGCTATGAGAGGAGAACCAAATGTGTTCTTGAAGGCAAAGTAAGGAAAACACTCTGAAGGAGAAGTGGCAGTGAACTTGAAAAATTCCAACAAGAGATTGGACGGAGAGGACAGCTGAAGTGTTCTCAAGAGAGAGTGAGAGATTGCAGAAGTCTAGAAGGAGCAAAGGTGTTGCTCAAGAGGAGGTTCCAGACAGAGGACCTGTGCTTACCAAAATATTGAGTGAGGAGAGCTTAGTGAGGTAAGATTGCAGCGAGGAGGACTTGTTGTTGCAGAGGCTTTGATGCAGCTCATAGTGAATGAGTGAGGAGATCATGAAGGAAGAGGAGAAGAAGATGACTACTGATAGTCATAGCAGAGGTTCAGAGAGAAGCCACAACAGAAGAAAGATGAAGAAAGAGGATGCCAAGGCAAATGGAAAGAGGATGAGTCAAGAGGAAATTGACAAAGAGATTGCAGAGTTAAAAGAAAAACTTGATGCAGTAAGGAGAATACTTGAGGAAAGCCAGAGACTAGGTTGGGTCTTGAGGGAGAAGCCAGTGAAGTGGCATAAATTGCAGAGAAAGCTACAACAGAGACAAGTAAGGTGGCTAATGGAAAAACTCAAGAAAGTTGAGTTATAAATGGAAGAGTCCATTTGTGAATGAGAATAGGGAGAAATTCTGGGAGAAAGTGAAGACTACATTGAAGATAAAGAATGGAGATCAGGTGAAGATCTCATGGACTATTGGGATAGTTCAAAACACCATGAGGTGATGCTAACTGAAGATGAAGACTTGAAGACTGAAACTTCAAGTTAGGCCAAAGGGTCGCATGGTTTTAAATCTAAAAATTTGTGTATGTTTGCAGGTGAAACATGTAAAGAAGGACAATTTGCTGATATTGTCATAAAGGAGGAAGAAGACAAGCAGAATCGAAATTATGTTCTGGAAGAAGATGAGATAGATAGTCCTCATATACAATTGGAGAAAGATATCAAGCAACCAAGTGAAGGGATTGAGGAGATTGAAGAAGAGACCATCGAAGAATTTCTGAGTCATAAAGAGAACTTGGAACAGCAAGGAGACATGATGCCTGAAGCATCAAGTGAGACCACAAGGTCTTATGTTCTTAAAACTGATAGTTTATGTATGATGACAGATATTGCAGGAGAAAAGCAACCATTTAAAGATATCTTTAGAGTAGATGAAGATTTAGAAGTAAAAGGTGACAAAGAAAACTTCTCAGAAGAAGAAGAATTTGACTTCATACAAAAGAAAAAGTCTATGGATGAGTCTAAAGAAGCTGTCATAGAGATGAAGAATCAAGATCTTATTGTGATGAAGAATGAAGTAATACTGTCTCAGAAAGGTAATCAAATGATTTTGATTAATGTTATTGATGAAAACCAAATACAGGAGAATGTTAATGCAGATGGTGAGACAAGGATAACTCTGGGAGAAGAGTTACAGAGGAACAACAAGGCAAGATGTACTGAAGAAAAAGAGACTATGTTAGTTGAAAACATAGTAAAGGATCATCAATTCACCATGATGATAGACACAATGGAAATAGTCATGGAAGCTATTGAGATAGACATAAAAAGAGAAGGACATCTATTGAAAGATGTTAAGGAAGAAGAAGACTATGCAAAAGACTTCGCAAAGAAAAAAAGGACATATGATGATTTATTAGTAACAAAGGAAGGTACGGAGAATTGTGTAAAATTTTCAAAATCTACTCTGATTGAAATTATTGAGTTATATAGAAAATTAGATTTTCAAAGAAGAGAGTTGGAAAAATAGAGAATAGATGTTCAAGATAGACTGCTGAAAAAGGGAGACAAAAAAATTGTCATGAATGACAATCATAAGAAAAAGGAGATGGATATGAAAGTTCAGCAGATTGACACTGTAAAGGAAGGAGTTCACTACGGTGAACAAGAGCAGGAAGACATCATTAGAGCAGATGATGTGGAAGAGAGACTAGTTGACAGTCTCATGAGTTCTTTTGAGAATTCAAAACAACATACTAATGCACTGACAGAGGAGAAAAATATAGAGCAGCAAACTAAATTGTTTCCAAAGGAAGATAAGGCACATAAGTCTTATGTTTTTTATTTTAACAAGTATTTTGTGAGTGCAGGTTTAGTTGCAGATGCTGGAGGAGATTTGGCACAGATGAGCAGCCAAATAAATATGAAAGAAGAAGATTTTGTGGAAGAATTAAATCCATGGAACAAAGATACTCGATTGTTGGATAGTCATGATTCAGTGCAGACATAAATAATAATGAAAGAGGGTAAGGATGAAAGGGAGGCAATGAGCATAGGAGTCACATCAAAAGTTGAAGCAAGAGTAAGTGAAGCAAAAGTTGGAACAAGAGCAAAAGAAGAAGAAAAAGTAAACCAACAGCTACAAAGAGAAAGTAATTAGCAACAGTTTAAATAATTAGTGGACAGTAGCAGAAACCTAAAACAAAGAGAAGGAGGAAGAAGTAAGAATCAAAACATGGACCAGTATAAGGATGTATTGGAGACAGAGATTGAAGAGATGTGGCAGCTGATGATGAAGCTGTCCAAATGGAGGAAAATGGTAGCAGCAAGAAGCATGATCAATCAGAGTTTGAACTTGATTGACAAGAAGAAGAAAATGGAGCAGAAGACAACAGACATACAACAGAAACAAATTTACAAGGCATTTGAGCAGTTACAAAACAAAGTATGGGATCCAGGAAGACAAAGACCAGAAGACACATGATCAGGAGATCATGAATATTTTCTACTTTGGGATTCTGATGCAAGAGCATTCAACCCAAGAGAAAATCATTGTAATTAAGTAGACATAGGGGTCATGTATTTTAAGGAAGTTGGATTCTGAAGTGATGAATTAATGTAATATTTAGGCTTTTGAGTGCATAGAATAGGAATTAATTAGATAATGTGAGATGTTTTGTAAATGCTCTCAAATAAATGAGAAAATGAGTGGTTAATATAGACAAAATAGTTAAAAGTCAATTAGGACTCTTAAAACAGTTCCATGATTCGAGGAACGAGAGAGAGCTCTTAGGAATTAAATGGAGATTAGAAGTGGACATAGAGGATAGAGGACATCTAGGAGTCAGTTCAGTATATTTAGGAATCAAACCAGAATTAGTTCAAAGAAAATTTCTGATATAAATGTAAGCTATGGGCAGAGTGAGAGGAGGAGGCCACTGATAGTTGAAGATCAGGCCTGTGAGAGATAGAGAGTCTCGAATGTAATCAATTTTTCATATTTATATACAGAGGTTCATTTTGGTACTATGTAAATGTGTGAAATAAGTGTGTAATGATTGATTATGCTTGAATTCGTAGGTTTTGTAACAGAGGTTGCAGGCAGAGTTATGAAGAAATATGCAGAGGAGAAGAACAATTCGAAGGAATCGTAATGGAGCATTGTTAGGGTCCCACCCTAACCCCCTTATTTATGTAGTAGGATCGAGTCATAGTTATAGTTAAGTAAAGAGTCAATAAAGCCCATATTAATAATTGTAAGTGGTTAACACACATTTAATGATGGGACCACAGTTAGTTGCAAATGGGCCATGGTATTAGATAGATGGTATTAATAAGAATCATGGTATTTCTCCATGGTATTACATGTATGAGTCATATATAAAGGATAGAGACTCCCTGTGAGGAGCATCATGTCTTATTTTGTAATTGAGCTCTACTCTATTGGAGGTTGCCCCCTCGAAGAGGCAAGTGAACATTACTTCTTGAATAATAAAATACCTACTGTTATTTCTCACCGTTCTATGTTCTGGGTATATTTCTACACCTATTTGGTATTCTTGTATCATCTTGAAGGTTAAGAGCATAACAAGTGGTATCAGAGCGCTTTCCAGGGCCGGTGGGATCTCCATTTTTGGCAATTTTTTTTTTGGCTAGAGACATGTTCCGGCGTCTTTAAACCACGAGATTTGTCGTTGAGCACATAAACCTACGGATTTGGGGAGGCATGCACGTAGGAAATACAAGAGGTGGTCATGCTTGTTGGACTCCCTTGTAACCCCTATGGGTACCCCTTCGAGTAGTAGCGCATTAGACAGAACCGTGCACGTACTATCTTCCAAGTACCCTCTGGTATATCGGAAGCCCCCTAGCTCCCTTGAAACCTCGCCATAGATAAAACGTCGGTCGTCTTGCTGCTACAGTACACCGAGAACAACACTCGGAGAGATTACTCGCCCGTACGATAGGGTAGTCAGGTTGTACCGCTGAGGGTACGGTTGATCCTCCTTGGTTAGTGCCCTGAAAAATTGGGCCGAGTACTACTGTCAGACCCTTATGTATATTGCAATCTGTATCACCTGACACTCCTCGAGACCATAGTTCCCTTTTCTATCTCGGGATCATGCATAATCTCTGCCAGATCAAATCTCGCAAGTGTAGTTTGCAACAGCAGCAGAAATCAGTCCCGAAGCTTAGATTTAACAGAACAGCCATTCATATCTCTTAGATCCACCAGAGCTACCATCCAGATCTGAGTAGTTGTGTGGGTTCCTATACTGGGGCGTGATTTTCGCAGGACTTTTGGCAGCGTTGACATTTTGGGGATTCGGCTACTTATTGGTGATCTAGCCCATAAGAATTAGGACGACGAGCTGAGCAAGGTGGTACCATTCAACTGTTAGTGCCAAAAAAAATTCGGGCGGTCCCAAATTTCCAGTACGTCGGATCGGTGCATGGTAGAAACTAGAGCTCAAACTATGGCCAATGAGAAGATCGAAAAACTTGAACAATCCTTGAAAGACCTCCAAGATCAGCTGATGACAATAACTAATGCACTCTCTAAGGGCAAGGCAGAAGCCCGCGAGGAGGCGTATATTGGCAATGATCACCATGAGGGTGAGTCTAGCCACTCTCTTCACCTCTGGGGCACCCACCAACAATCCCGTCTGTGACCACCCAAGTTGGATATGCATAAATTTGATGGTTCTCACCTGGCAGCATGGGTAGCACAAATGGAGCAGAATTTCAATCTGAATTACATCTTAGATAATGAGACTCAGCTTATGGTGGGGAGCATGTACTTGGACAATGAAAGATGGAAATGGTGGCAATGGCATCAACGTTGCAATGGAAGGCCCTTGACTTGGGACACCTTCAAAAAAGCTCTTATAGAGCGCTTTGAACATGACTCTGCTTTTTTGGGTTGTCTCACTAAGCTTCGACAGACTAGCACAGTGGATGAATATATTACAGCCTTTGAAGCCTTAACTTTCCGCACTATGGGTCTCCAAGATGCGTTCTACACGGAATGTTTTATCAGTGGTCTTAAAGAGGCCATACAAGCTCACGTCTAACTGCACCACCCTCCCACATGGTCAGAGGCTTGCAAGGTAGCTCGTAAAGTTGAACGTGCATTAGCAGCCTAGTCCAATCACCCAAATTTCACCGCCAAGGGTCGCCCCCCACAGGCTCACAACACTACTCAAACACTTAAGGTTCAAAAGGTGTCACCTGCAGAAATAGCAGAAAGAAGAAAGCAAGGATTATGTTACTACTATGATGAAAAATACTCCCCAGGTCATAAATGCAAGGAGACAAAATTCTTTCAAATTGATGCTACTGATTACACCTCATCAGAGGAAGCCCCACCACTTGAGGAACCTGAGGAGGACGAAGAGGACAACCAGAAGGCCAATTTCCCTGACAAACCAGTTATTTCGCTGCATGATTTGGTAGGGATTTCTTCACCTCAAACTCTCAAAATAAGAGGTTTTATTAAGCACCGCCCAGTAGTAGTCTTGATTGATAGTGGAAGTACACATAATTTTATCCATCAAAGAGTCACAGAAGCAGTGCATTGTTTTGTACGAGCAGTTTCTAACTTCCAAGTCCAAATTGTGGATGGGGGAACAATGAAATGTGAAGGTCGCTGTGAAAATGTCAAACTTCAAATGGGGGATTATCAGTTGAAGACCCACATGTTTTCCATACACATGGGAGGATGCGACATTGTCCTCGGTGTTGAATGGATTCGCACACTTGGGCCAATCACAATGGATTTCCAAGAGTTATATATGATCTTTAAGCAGAACAACTCCACACATACCCTCTGCGGACTCAAAGTGGGAGATCCTTCTATCATCAGCTCACATAGGATGGAAAAATTGTTAAAAAAGGGCCATCATGGAGTTATAGCTCAATTTAATGCCATCCAGGCTGTCGAACACAATTATTTTCCGATTCATCCTGAGATGCAACAGATTTTAAATAACCATCTTCCAGTCTTTGACAAGCCTCAGGAGCTTCCACCCTCGAGAGGGGAACATGATTGTTACACAACAATTTGTCACCGTTTGTCACCGTCCCTGTTACCCCTCTCCCACACACTAGAGGACTCATTCCGGGACCTATGAGAAGTGACATGACCTGAAACCACTTGCATCATATTCCTCTAAGTATAAGCTTCATATGCCCTGAAGACATCTCCTGCAAAATACCCATGAAAACAACTCTTTTTGCATTAGCGCGGGTTCACAGTTCACTTCCCGCGCCAATGAGAGAAATCCTCTAAAAAGGGCATGCCATTGGCGCTCTGTCTCAGAGTCGCACTCGCGCCAACCGTATTGAGTAAAGTTTTTAACCAACAAGCTCTCGAAGGTTCTCTTCAACCCATTCACCAACTGAATCTATGTTGAGCTAGAATGGTTTTGCTTTGAATCTCCATAGAAGGGAAAGTGGTTTGCCACCTTTCATGGAAGTTTCCAAGTGATAAAGCCAATCCCATGAATAATGTGGTTGATCCTATCTCTTTCTTCTCTATCTATAAAAGATTGTCTCTATGCCTTGAGCAAGCTAGTTACAATAGTTCCAGTTCTAGCATAGTGATAGAGAGTTTGAAGCTGCAAGAGCCTTCTTTGCACTCATAAGGCCAAATCTAAGTAAGGAGATTCTTGTCATCCAAAGAGAGAGAGGCTTGTTCCTCATCCCAACAAGCTTTGCAAGACTTGTGTAGCTGACTACCCAGCCAAAGGAGGATTTGACGTCAGAACAATGGTTGTATTCTTCTTTGTTATTTATTAATAATAGATGACTATCATTATGGTTCCACTCTCATTGTCTTATGTTTGATGTTGAGTTATATCTTTTCTGACTGATATATAATTGCATCTACTAGATTTTATGCTTGTTTTCGTGTTGTTCTTTGCATGTGCAGGTATCCAATCACGGAGATCGTGGGGATCGTGACTGGCCAAGGCAAAGGAACGAGGGTGAAGTCTCTTCTACGAACACTAGTGTTGGAACCCAAGTAGGTTCTCACCATCCACTTTGTATTTTCAATTAGGGACTTGCGTGATAGCATTGTGTGATTGTTGCTAGACCCGGTCTGGGCTAGTAGGGATCGTCTCTGTCCGCAGAGAGGATTTACCTTCACAACAATGATCATAGCATCACTTTGGTCCCAGGGGCCCAACCACCAAATGTGCACCCATATAGATATCCGTTCACCCAAAAGAATGAAATAGAAAAAATAATCAAGGAACTTTTGGATGTAGGAGTCATTCGTCCCAGCATTAGTCCTTATTCATCACCGGTGGTCATGGTGCTCAAGAAAGATGGGGAATGGCGCATGTGTCCAGACTTTAGGGCCCTCAATAAGTTGATAGTCAAAGAAAATTTCCTATCCCGGTTGTTGATGATTCGCTAGATGAACTAAATGGGGCTCAATTCTTCACTAAGCTGGATCTTCGCTCAGGCTACCACCAAATTCGCATGAAAGAAGTCGACATTCCAAAGATTGATTTCAGAACTCATGAAGGCCATTATGAGTTCCTGGTCATGCCATTCAGTATTTGTAACACCCCATCTACTTTTCAGAGCCTTATGAACCACCTCCTCAAACCATATCTCAAAAAATTTGTCCTTGTTTTCTTTGATGACATCCTCATCTACAGTTGCACTTGGGTTGCACATCTTTAGCATGTAGATCTGCTCTTGCAACTACTCTGCAAGCATAAATTATTTGTTAAGATGTCCAAGTGTTCTTTTGGCATGGAAGAAGTTGAGTATTTGGGCCACATTGTGGGGTGTGAAGGTGTCAGGGTGAACCCAAAAAAGATCCAAGCAATGTAGGATTGGCCTCAACCTAAGACCTTGAAGAGCTTGAGAGGATTTTTGGGTCTCACGGGCTACTATCGCAAATTTGTCCACAATTATGGTCGCATTGCGAAACCCCTCACTCAACTCCTCAAGAAAAATTCATTCCTCTGGAAAGATGAAGCACAACATGCCCTTACAACTCTCAAAAATGCCATGTGTTCCACTCCAATCTTAGCACTACCCGACTTCACCAAATCTTTTGTCATTGAATGTGATGCTTCGGGTACGGGTATTGGGGCGGTCTTAATGCAAGAAGGTCGACCCTTGGCCTTCACAAGCCAACAACTAAGTGGGAAGAATCTGGGACAATATACCTATGAGAAGGAAATGATGGCCATCTTACATGCAGTAGGTACGTGGCGACCTTACTTATTGGGGCGACGTTTCCAAATCCGCACAGACCATCACAGTCTTAAATATTTTTTGGAGCAACGCCTATCCTCACCACAACAAAATAAATGGCTCACCAAAATGCTGGGATATGATTATGAGATCATTTATAAGAAAGGGCACGAAAATATTGTAGCAGATGCATTATCTCACCAATTTGAGGAGGAAAGTACCCTGCTCGCAAGGAATGGTTTTCACATCCCTGGCTCTCCCAACTCATTACTCAATTGCACGTGGATCCAAATTCCACCAAGGACTACTCATGGCAGGATGGGATTCTTCACTACAAGGACAAAGACGTAATATCACCAACATCCACCCTCAAAAGCTGAATTTTGGCGGAGTTGCACTCATCCCCCACTACAGGACATTCAGGCTTTTAGAAGACGTATGCTCGCACTAGAAGATCATTTTTTTGGACAGGCATGAAAAAGGACATTCTTACTTTTGTAGCAGAATGCGATGTCTGTCAGCGCCACAAAGGGGAGAAAGTCAAAGCTCCAGGCACACTACAACCATTGCCCATCTCGTCATCAATATGGATGGAATTTTCTATGGATTTCATTACAGGTCTTCCAAAGTTAGGAAACAATTCAGTCATCATGGTGGTTGTGGACCGACTTTCTAAGTATGCTCATTTTTGCGCCCTACCCCACCCTTTTACACCGACTTTGGTCGCTCAATCTTTCATGGATCAGATCTTCAAATTGCATGGCATGCCCACTTCTGTTGTGTCTAATCATGACCCGATCTTCACCAGTAATTTTTGGCAGGAACTCTTTAGGCTACAAGGTACCCAACTAAAACTCAGTACTTCCTATCATCCACAAACAGATGGTCAAACTGAAGCAGTAAACAAATGTCTGGAAACCTATCTTAGATGTTTCACTTCAGAAAAGCAACATCTTTGGGTACAGTGGTTACCTCTAGCTGAATGGTGGTATAACACCAACTATCATGCCACCACCAAAGTGACTCCCTATGAAGTAGTTTATGGTCAACTACCTCCTTCCCCTACTTCTTATATCAAGGGGTGCTCAAAGGTACAAGCAGTGGATCAACTCCTACAGAACCGCACAACCATGCTCGCCCATCTTAGAGAAAATCTTCATCAAGCTCAAAACCGCATGAAGCAACAGGTAGATCAACATCGCTCAGAACACCAATTTCAAGAAGGGGATAAGGTATTTTTTAGGTTGCAACCATATAAGCAAACATCAATCAAAGACTAGGGTTGTTAGAAACTATCTCCAAAATTCTACGGACCATATCGAGTACTTCAGCGCATTGGAGAAGTGACCTACAAGTTAGCTTTTCCACCCACTGCAAAAATCCATCAAGTTTTCCATGTCTCATGCCTCAAGAAAGTGATTGGGAACAATTGCAGAATTCAAACTAGTCTACCTGAATTGGATGAAGAAGGGTCAATTTGGCTCCAAACTGAACAGGTCCTCAACACATGGGAACGACACCTGCGTGGCCGCATGATCAAGGAAGTCCTCGTCAAGTGGAAAGACACCTCTCCTGAAGATGCAACCTGGGAAAAAGCCACTATTCTTCAGCAGTTTCCGCAGCTTCAACCTTGAGGACAAGGCTATTCTTAAGGGGGAGGGCATGTTAGGGTCCCACCCTAACCCCCTTATTTATGTAGTAGGATCGAGTCATAGTTATAGTTAAGTAAAGAGTCAATAAAGCCCATATTAATAATTGTAAGTGGTTAACCCGCATTTAATGACGGGACCACAGTTAGTTGCAAATGGGCCACGGTATTAGATAGATGGTATTAATAAGAATCATGGTATTGCTCCATGGTATTGCATGTATGAGTCATATATAAAGGATAGAGACTCCCTACGAGGAGCATCGTGTCTTATTTTGTAATCGAGCTCTACTCTATTGGAGGTTTCCCCCTCGAAGAGGCAAGTGAACATTACTTCCTAAATAATAAAATACCTATTGTTATTTCTCACTGTTCTATGTTCTAGGTATATTTCTGTGCCTATTTGGTATTCTTGTATTGTCTTGTAGGTTAAGAGCATAACAATCATTGAATCCACTTGGATGATCAGAGTGAAGCTCTAAAGAGAAGGTGATGTAAGAATTCGCAGAAGACAAGCTCAGGAAGAATGCGCAGTGAAATAGCAGAAGACCCAGAACCTTTGAAGAAAACCGAACCACAAAGGGAAATTGAAGAAATAGCGTAAAAACATAAGTAAACAGAGTAGTGGAGAAGTGAAGTATGGTTGCACAATAGCCATTGGATCTTTAAGATCAACGGTCGGGATCAAATCGGAACCAGAAGGTCACATCACAATCATCCAAAGGGAAGAATGAACCTTGGGCAAAGGAAAAAGCGATTTGCGATTTGGTAGCTGGACTCGAAACCTTATCAAACGTAACCGATAATCTTATCGAGTCCGTAAGGCATATCGGATCGACAATTTCAAGTGGAAGAGGTCGAACAATAGATATGTCGATAGCGATAAAGCGTCGATCGGTGATTAGAGATTGGGGCGATCGGAGAAGCACTGTGAATGGTTGGAAGGTGTGGACCTGATGGAGTTATAGTGGTGAGTATATAATATTTAAGATCCACTATAGGTGTGTTCAGAGTGGTCTTCGCTTGTATTCCTTTGTATTGTGTTAAAGTGTTGTGCCCAAGTCTTTTAAGACTAAAGCATTATTCAAACGCTTCTGATAGTCACATATCAGAGGGGAAGGGGTGATAAGGCACATATGTAATGTGACCGCGGAAGAGTTGATACCCGATTGCGATAAAGGTGTAACCTCGAAAAATGTACCAAGGCGGAAAAAGGTAAGTTTATGAATGCTTTGTGGTTATTTCCTTTGTAAAGGGTTATAAAGGGAAATGGCGCTGATGATAAGGTTTATATGTTAAAACATATTTAACCAACGTTAAGAGAGGGAAAAGGTTGCATATATGTGGTATAAGGGTTAATCAAGGTTATGAAGGGTTTTAAAGTCCCGATAGGAAGGATTTAATGAAAGGATTTAATAAAATCTTATATGAAGGCACGAGGGTTGATAATAGTCCCCATAAGTATATATGGGCTAGGGGTTAGCCTATGTTGGGTTTTTATAAATCATTCAACATAGCCATGGATTAATGGGGCCTTAACCATTAGAGGTTGAAGATTTTGACTCGATGGTGAGTTAAAATACCTAGGACTAATGTGTTTGTTCATTGTATATGCATACTGTGGGTGTAAGCAGGGGTAACCCTGCATCATTTTTTAAGCAGGATAAGGTTTATATCCAATCATGTGAAAATACTTAGTAAATTTGGATTCCCTTCATGTTTATTCCCTCATAGATTAGTTGTAAATAAACATGGGATTAGGTAAAGTGATTGTTGCTCCTTAAGATGTTCCTAGTTGGGGAACTATGCCAAGGAATATGCAAACCTCTTTTGGTGTGAGATATCCCTTAGACTAGAGCGTCTCCCTTAGTGAATTATCCACCCTTTTTCACCACCATAGAAACTCACATCATTAAGGTCAAGGTGCCATATTTTGAGTGAAAGCGATGATAAACAAGGTTGAGGACAAATGGAAACAGACTAGGATAAAATATTGTAAACCATTTATACCATATGCTTATCCATTAGGCATGGAGTCTCATGTAGCATCGAATAAAATCCAATAACAAAAAGTGGAAGAAAGGAAAAGAACAATTTATCTTGGGCTTAACAATAAAGAAACCCTTTCAAGCCTAAAGTGAATTGTTGGGTATAATAAATGAATCCAATGTGAAATGATAGATCTTAGCATGATTCACTAATTCATCCATAAACAATCCTAAAAGTAATTTGCAAGTATATAATGAAGATATGTATAGAGAGTGGAAATAATACCAAATTGTTTCCTTCAAATCTTGTAAACTAGTTGCAAATTATAATGATAGAGCAAGAAAAAAGATGACATTCAAAGAAGCTTAACACAAGAAAAATGAAGAAAACGAGGCTATACATAAACAAGGGTTGAATCCAATGGGTGATTCCTTTGATCGGATCATTTATGGAGAAAATCCCCTAGGCTTATTTTCCAAAAACAAAGTCTTGTTTCTAAGAAAATATACCCCCTCGCTACATTTCTTGAATTGATCATGTTATGTTTCTCGCACATTGATTCTTTTCTTGGAATTGTGGAACTATTTTATTACAAGTAGTATTATGATAAGGCCTATTTGGAGATCTTGACACATTTTATTGATTTTTTATCCAAAATTGATGAATTATTTTGCTATTATTAACTCTTCAAAAGTTTTTATTTTCCATCTCATTTGCGAAATACTCTTTTCACAATTTGTTTTGTAGTTGTTGCAATAGCCCTTTTTTAATGATATGGTGAGAACCCAACTCTCATAAACAATGAATTATTTGTTTTCTCCTCATATTACTAAGTGAAAGCAAGGCACTCATTTTTTGAAATTTCATACCTTAGCACATTCTTCATGGCATCATCTTCTTTCTTTTTCTTCACAATATTTTGTTTGTCGTATAGTTGTTGCAAAAGTCCCTTTTTAATGATATGGTTAAAACCAAATTTTCATAACGAATGAAGTCTTTATTATCTCCTAATATGACCAAGTGAAAATGAGGAAATCATTTTTTTGAAATGTCATACCTTAGCACATTCTTCATGGCATTAGTTTCTTTCTTTTCTTCACAATATTTTTCAATTCCAAGATGCACCGCCCTTCCAAAATGGAAAGGAATAATATAAAAGGGTTGTGCTTCCCCAACAATAATAAAATACTTGAGCCCCACAAGTTGTCACAACATAGTATGGGCAACCCTTCATCATTATTATTCACAAGTATCATCAATGCATCTTTTTTGATTAATCTACTTTCATTATGGTTGTCCTTTCAATGAGGAAATATAGATGTCTTGAAGTTTTTCCTCGATTCTAACCATCCCCAATTGTCCTCCAAGGTCTTCAAAAGTATTGTTATGATATGAATAGTGGTTCCTCTATTCTTTCCTATGTTTCGGTTAGCACAAGCTCAAAATTAAATTTTTGTAGCAAAATTTCCAATGCAACAAGGGATTACAACAATGCAAACTTATCATTAACACACTTGTGCAACCCACCAATAAAGAGAATAAAACTTAAGTTTGAATTTGTCTCATTTGGCATTAGATCATTCAAGTCAATCTTTCAAGTATGAATTCTTTAGCGTTATGCCATACCATTGGTGAATGATGGATATTGTAGATGGAAATCATAATATCCTAACCAACATCCAACTTATAACCTCGAGGAAGATATCATACTCTTGAGCTCGTCTAATCAATAATTAGTACAATATTCACATATAGGTGGGTGAGTTTAAAGTTGTATTGACTCATTTATGCAACGAGTCAAGTACTTAAGCTCCTTGATGTAAGCAAATTTTGGCTTCCTTGAATGGAGGACTCTATCAACATCTTCTTGTGCTTTTCAAAACTAGTGGAATACCATTTAACAACCACCCCCCCCACCCCTTGCCCCCCCACATTATTGATTGAGCACTTTGGGGAGGCAAAAATGAACTGGGATTGTCTATCCATTCTTCACTACATTGAAACATTTCTCAACTGCTAAATAGCAACGAATTTTTTTATAGCCTTGGCTATTTCATTGTTTCCCTTTCCCTCTGTCAAGTTTTTTGTATCATCATTCATAATAAGAGATTCACCGAAAACCTTGATATAGTTTCTATCATCTTCTTTTGGAGGAGGGAAAAAGAAATGAATGCAGACCCTCTACCAATCATGAAGAACAACCTTTGCAATAGTCATTAGGTCAAGCTCTCCACTCTTCAAAAGATTTCTGATATATTGCATAAATGATAGAGGAAGCCATTGCCATATGTCTAGTCCTACAATTTATAGGTGCTTTAGGTTTGTTATTGCTTGATAACTACTTATTAATTCAATTACTTATTTGTATGGATTTTAATTAGTCTAGTTATGTGAATTATTTATGTAACATGATCATTCATTCTTAGCTCATATTTATTCTTTTTTTTTTAACATGAGTATTTATATCATTTACTTTTCTCAAATAATTATTTATTGAGAGAGTATTTGTGTTAACTATTATTGAACTGCACAAACTATTTCTATAGCTTGGGAACTCTTCTTAAAATCACATATCCAATCTCCATCATCATTTATGTTCTCAATTATTATATAAGAACTATTTCTTATTTCAATTGAGATAGTTAGCTTTTAGATTTAGGATAGAAAATAGCTCTTTTTATTTTTTGCATATTAATATAGGTTGTATTTAGCTTTAGTAAATCATATTGGAAAGTCTCCTTATGAAGAGAAAATCAATTTAGAGGCAATCAAGCCCTCTTACAGGTGAGTTCCACCATTCGAAATGAGAAATATTATGATTGGGACTCTAATCGGGTGGTATCAACTCCTTTGTTGCATACATAACACTATTCCAACACCTTTTCCACCCTACAAACGTTTAGTAGGATATTTCTACCTGACAAAAAATTGGTGCTAGAAGGAGGGAAACCTTACAAGATGGCCCTTTGGATCTTGGTATTTAAAAAAAAAAGGTTTCAATGGCTCCTTCCCAAATCCCTATTTGGAGTTGTATTTCTAAACGAGCATTTTGCAACACTCCAATAAATATAGTTAAATACTTGTCAAAAAATAGATTTGATGGTAACGGTGAAATAACTGCAATTCAATATGTTTTTCAATTTATTCAAAATTGTAGTTCTTGTGATATTGTTCATGAAGGTGTCATGTGCATTATTTTCACTCTCACTTCGTACGTTGAGCTAAGAAATGGTGCCAGTATTTGTCGGTTGTTGCAATACACACATGGGAACAATTTGTAAGTGAATTCCTTCATACATTTCAAAATTATGACTACGATGATTTATGTTTGGAACTTGAAACCTTACGTAGGTTGGAAGGTGAATCTGTCATAGACTTTCTTATTAGATTTAAATTAATCTATCTTGAATTTTATTCGCATGATAAACCTTCTTACATAGACTTTAAAAAATGGTTTATTCACCTTTGTTCTCTTCCTTGTATACATAATAATCATAATGAACTTGAAGATCATTCTTTTTTAAGTGTACATGCTATCATAGATATTAGAAGTGATTCTTTTGATTCTACTAATGTCATTGATGATGTTGTTGAAATAGATAGTCTAGAACTTGTTAATGAACAGTTTGAGGAAGGTATAGATACCTTCAATAAAATCAACCCCACTTCTAAAACTATTTTAGACATAAATAATGATGATGATTGTCTCAATAGAAAATCATTTAATCATATATGTTCTAACAATCATTATTTTTATATCTTAACTTGTTTAATGATTCTTTTCCATGTCGTATTTACTCTTTCCATGTGATAGTCCCCTCATGTATAACTCCACTTCCAGAAGAAGAAGGAACTATTACAAATCTGAGTAGTTTTCGAGTTTTTAGCAATCAAGATCGGAATAAAGAAACAATAAGGAATTAATTTGTAGATAATTATTGTGAATCTTGTGCATGTATATTTGATTTATCTTTTGGTTCTAATTTATCTTTTATGAGGAAAGATGGTGAAATAATTTATGATGGGCCTTTGGAGATTGATGATATTGAGGTACTTCACCCTTTGGCGAAGGTTATGTCAAGTTATCATGTTGTCAATCCCCAAAATAAATCTATAGTGAAAAATGAGATGTGTCCTGATGTCATAATAGATCCTCATCTTTTATGTTCTAAAAATCAAAATGATTTCAATTTTGAAGAAGAAATATTCATTCCCATATATGATTTCAAAGTTATATGTCAATTTCTTGTTGAATCTTGTAATGATCTTGAACATTTTTCACAAGTAGACATAGTATGGATCTTAATTATAACATCTCGAGTGATACTTGTGAAGAAGATTTTTTTACAAATATGTTCCAATTACCTTGTAACCATAATGTATCTTAAAAAAGTTATTGATCAAACGAGAACTATTAGTTCAAAACGAGAACTCTAGCCAAAAAACACCAAAAAAACATGAAAAACAGGTTGAAAACGAAAAGTGTTGATGCTGAAGTAACATTTTTTTTTGAGGTAAATTAACATTTTTTAAAAATGGTAGTAAAAACCATTTTTTTTGTGCAAAAGACACCCTAAAAACAAAAAGTGTTGATGTTAGATTAACGCCATCTTCTTCTTCTTCATTTTTTTTTTTTTTTTTTTTTTTTTTTTTTTTTTCAGGGTAAATTTTCAAACATTTTTTAAATGTTAAATCGAAGACTTGTGTGATTCATAATGTAGATATCAGTCTTTTGTATTAATAATATCGTTAGGATTTGGTTGATGTATCGAACCAACTAATGTGGTGTATCCTCAGGACACCCTGAAAACAAAAAGTGTTGATGTTGGAATAATTTATTTGTTTTTTGTAAATTTTTAAATTTTTTTAATAATGATGTTAAAGATAAAATATCATGACTTCGAAAAACTTTAAAGTTCCAACGATTTTCAAGTATGACATTAAAGATAAAATATCATGTCTTTGAAAAACCTTAAAATTCCAACAATTTTTAGGCATGACATTAAATATAAAATATCACGTATTTGTAAAACCTTAAAATTCGAACAATTTTCAGTGATGGTGCTAAAGAAAAAAATGTGTATAATTGTTTTCAACAATACCATTAAAGATAAATATCATGACTTATAAAAACATTAAAATCTTGATAATTTTTCAACCATGAAATTAAAACAAAAGATTATGACTACAAAAAATTTAAGTTAAATTTTCAAAATATTTCAAGCGTAACATGGAAAAAATTTATTACTAAAAAAACTTTAAAAATGAACACCTGAATGAAAGAGTTATTATACCAAGAGTATTATTTTTTTTTAAATGCTAAATGTATAACGATTTTAAAATTTTAGCCTAAAACAACTTGATACATTGCAACAAAAATTTTAAAATCAACCATCGAATTGAAACAGAGTGTAGGTGAACTCGACGCATTGTAATGAAAACTTAAAGACCAACCATGAGATTGACACATTGTGGGGGCAGACTTGATTCATTATAACAAAAAAATTAAAATCATCTATCAAATTACACATAATAGGATCAGGTTGCTAGTCAAGCATTGACACGGACATTGCAGGAAAAAATAAAATAAAATAAAAACAAAATAATAAATAAATATATAAATAAATAAAAAAGAACATAAAAATTGAAACATAAAAAAAAATAAAAAAATAAACACAAATTAAAAAAAAAATTAATAGCAAGTAATAAAACATAAAAAAATTAAAAAAACATGGCAAAAAAGTCAAATATAAAAAATATATAAAAAAGGACAAAAAAAAACGATAAAAACCTAAACAAAAACAAAATTAACTTGTAAATAAAGACAAAAAAAAAAAAAAAAAAAAACAAAAAAACAAAACAAAACAAAACAAAACAAAACAAAACAAAATTTTCTAATGTATTAAGTGTGGATATGTTTTTTTTTAAATGTTGGTGATTTTCCTGTTGGTTAAAAAAAAAAAAAACATGACAAAAAAAAAATCAAATATAAAAATATATATATAGATATATGAAAAAAAAACCATGAAAATATAAAAAAAAATAAAAAAATAAAAATTAACTTGTAAAAATTAAAAAATTAATATATATATATATATATATATATATATATATATATATATATATATATATAAAGGAAAGATATCAAAAAAAACACAAAATTTAAAGGAGAAAAAAAAAAATTTAAAAAATGCATAATTAAAAAAAAATTATATATATATATATATATAATTGCCTTTACAGGACTATGTCGATTCTCGGAATCGAACTGGTGTGCAGCCCCGCTCTGCCTAGGCCTGAGGCCCCGTGGCTTTGTGCGTCTAAGGTCGCATTCGACCTCAGCCGTTGTGGGTCGTAAGCCCTCAGGCCTGGGCGAGGTGGTGTTGTGCAACGAAGCCCCACAACCTTTGGCAGCCATGGTCGAGCTTAGCCATGGCCACCCAGAGCTGTAGGGCCTCAAGCTTTGGCGGGTCAGTGTGCCACAACGTCGCGCTGCCCAGGCCCGAGGCCTCGCGGCCTGGGCAGCCATGGCTAAGGCGGCCTAAGTCGATTCCCGAAATCGACATGGCCACCTAGGGCCACGGGGTGGTGGCCTTGGGCAACCAAGTCGATTTCGAGAATGGAACTAGGCACTGCCAAGGCCAATAATAATAATAATAATAATAATAATAATAATAATAGTAGTAATTATTCTTATTATTATTCTTATTATTATTTTTAATTTTAATTAAAAAAATTTATTTTTTATTTTTAATTATTTATTTATCTATTATTATTATTATTATCAATTTGAATTATTTTAAATTGTTTTTTTTATTATTTTATTTTATTTTTATAATTTTATTTTTTAATTATTTTAATTATTTAATTTCTTAAACTTGTTATTTATTATTATTATTTTTTTATTTTATTTTTATTTATATTTATTACCAACATGAAAATCACCAACATTAAAAAAAAATATATATATATCCACACTTAACACATTAGAAAATTTAAAGTGTAAAAAATATGCCCTCTAAACAAAAAAGGTTGTTGTTGCATCAACACTTTTCCGAATGAGCATGAAAATCACTAAGATTTTAAAATAAATGTTCATACTTGATACATAAAAAAATTCAAAGTGTCCAAAAAAAACCCTCTCATAAAAATGGGTTGATGTTGCATCAACATTTTTCAAAATCAACGTGAAAATCACTACTATTTAAAAAAAATGTTACATAGGAAAATTTAAAGTGTCAAAAATATGCTCCAAAAAAAGGTGTATCCTGAATAACCACTTTTCAAAATTGGGTGATTTTTTTGCTACCTCAAAAAAATGGGAAATCGGTAATTTTCTCGTTTGGTTGGTAATTATCTTTCTTGTGTAAACAATGATATAAATTCACTTTCAAATATTTTCAATTTGTATATTCTTCATATGCTATTTTTTTTTTCCAATGTATATAATTGCAATATTCACCTTTTTCGATATTATATTTCAGTATTTCAAATACTTGAGTATTGAAGGCTTTGCTTATGAGCTAGTGGAGGAATATCCAAATATCTTTCTTAAAAAAAATGAAAACTTAGAATATGATTATCTGAAGGGTTCATAATAACTCAGATCATAATAACCAGATCTATGGCTAAAAAATGTTTTGTAAATCATAGGAAACATGATGAATTAGGTTCTAGTTTGGAGAAGCCAACAAGAAAATATAAGACTTCAATTCATGAATCAATTCTTAAAGCAACTCTTAAATTGGACTCTTCTTAGGAAACTTTTGATGATTATTTATATAATACAAAAGAAATGAAACAAGATTTTCCTCCTACTAATCATCTTATGTGGATAACATGGTCAATGAAAAGAAATTGCATATAGCCAAAGAGAATGAAAGGGAAGAAAACTTCCAACTAGTAACCAAGAAAAATATCATATCAAGAATTTTTGTTGCTATCAAATTTGATAATAATTGCTTAGCTTAGAGAGAAAGAGGATCATATATCGATCTTAAAAAATGAAATTTGAGAAATTAAAATTCTCGAGAGGGTTATAAAAGCTTAAAATAAATCATTGAAATTCATTAGTCTGAAAATGAGGGATGAAAATGATATTTTCATAAACGAGAATAAGTAATTGAAGAAAGATATTGAGATGCTTGTAAATCAAGCATACAAATGGTTGCATCAGAAGAAGAAATTGAAAGTCCAGAATCATAGTTCACAGGTTAAATTTTTCATGCAAAGATATGGAAGGAAACCAAAAAATACAAGCCACACCATGGAGAAATGAAAACAGGTGGTGCAATAAAATTTTGTTAAATTCCCCCCGTCCCCAGCCCCCCACTCCCTCAAATATGTCCTATTTGCATAGATTCTCAATCCTAAAATTTTTCAATAAGAATAGAAACAACTCCCTCAGCTTTTTTACAAGAATTTTCCAAGGTTTTGATTTCATATAGGTATAGTTGTTTTAGATGATCTAAATTTAGCAGTGTAATTATAATCTATACTTGTGTTCACCCAATTCACTAAAATCACGTAATCATTCAAAAATTGTTATCTATGTGCGAAGCTAATTGGAGATCAGACACATAATTTTTCATCATAAAGACAATAACATGATATGTGGCTTGTATTTCTAGAAAACTCGAGTTAAGGATCCTAAGAAGAAATCAAGATTCATTCTAGGTGTTAGTGAAGTATCTTCCCAAAGCAACAAAATAGGAATTTTTTGTTATAAAATGATTTTGCTCAAAAAAAAATACAAGGATTTTGATAAAAATATATGGGGAATAATGGTTATGAGGGGGACATTATATATATAACAAAAGAAAGGGTATAGAAAGAAGGAGAAAGAGTGATATGTTATACCTTTGATTCCAGCATTATCCAAGATATTTTCTTCAGTTGATGTTAGTGGAATTGCATGAAAGAGCATGTAAAAACCATGTATGCAAACACTTAAAGAACAAGAAACATAAAGGATACCATAGAGACAATGCACACAAAAGTTTAATAATAGAGTTCATCCAATGTGGACTACATATCTAAGCCATGCTTCAATAGTGGGGATGTCGCTTCATTCATCTTAGCAAAAAATGAAAATGAGTACCTAGAAAAATACATCATTACACCTCCAATCCTAAGAGTGACTTGAAATTCAACAGCTCAAAACATAGAAATCACAGCACCAACCATCTCATCCTCCTGAGACTTTTGACTGTAAACATGACCTACTTCTAAAAGGTGCATTGTTGTCTCAAACTTCGTGTCCAGTGATTAATGAAGATTGTGGTTTAAAGCCATTACCCCAATGGTTTAAACTCAACTGTATTCTGCCACTGTCATCCATAGAACCCCTAGAGAATCTTCAAGATTCCTTAGTCGATTCTCAAAAAAATATTCTGGGAATATTCCCCTGAAATATTCCTCCTCTGGAACCAGGTCCTCATGGTTCCCATGCTCAAGGTTCCAGCCTCGTGCTAGTTTCATCAGCTCTTGGTTCTGATTATTTGTGTTCCACTCATAGCTCTCGACCCTCCGTTGTTCCTCGTATGTGGTATTGGTGTTGGTTTAAATACATGTGGGTGGGCGGACATAACAAAGCCCCCCACCCAAGGAGAAATGGTTGGTGGATTAAATATAGAACACTGCTGGTTGGTGGGTCATGGTTTCAAAACCCTACTGACCAATTTTATCACTCATAAACATCATTTGTTACAACGTATTAAAAGTTCGTTAAAAAAAACAAGACCATTGAACTATTGTTATTACCTCTAACCGTTGAACAATCGGTGTATTTGGAACTTGGAACCGTGTATATGCCAACAATTCTGTCGTTTAAAATAGACCATAATTGCCAGTTTTCCTTGGAATTAACCATTGGTAGATATATATATTTACCACTCATATGTGAGCTGACCGTTGGTTCAATGGTAATTGTTTTCCATTTTAAATATATATAAACGGTGGGTCGAGGTTGGAAGATCTGCCAAGTTTGGTGGCCCACCGGCCCATTTTTTTTAAAAACTACGCGTTAAACTTTGTCAAACCGTGTGCCAAATTTGGTCGGTCAGGGATCAATCTGACTGCTTGTTGGGTGCCACATGGAACCATCTGATTGGTCCATGTGGCATCATCTGATTGGGCCATGTGGCACTATCTAATCAGGCCACATGGCACAATCTGATTGGGCCACGTGGCCCCATCCTATTGGGCCACCTAAATGCCACTAAATTTGGCCATTGTTTTTATCAAACTGTCAAACTAGAGATGCTCTAAATTTATCTGGCACCCTGCTAAATCTATCATTTAGCCAAGTCTGACCAGGAATTTGACTAGGCGTAACTTCTCCATACAAAGTCGGATTGAGGCGTCGTCTATGCCATTAGAAATATTAAGATGATCTCTTTGATATGGTCCTAGCTTTGCTGCAATCTGTGGACTTTAATTTTTGGTCCATTAGGGATCCCCCTCGATCATTCCTCCACACTAAAGGACTTTTAGTCCTCCAAAAGTATAAACAAGAACTACAATCTTGATCCACATAAAAAATGTTGTAGACAGACCACCTTTCCCTTCCTTCACCTTTATACTTCAGAATCTCAAATGATGAAACTGACACTCATATCCATATGAAAACTTGTAGTTGTCAATACATGTCCAACTCATAAGTTTTCAAACAAGACCATATTTTCCAAGTGTTTATAACACACTCATGGTAAAGTTTTATAACATAACCCATAACCCTTTCCATTCAACTAAAAGTTAAAATATCACTATATTTCATATTCAAGTGATGTTATACATTCATCACTTTTACAAACATTTTCGTAACATGCGATTTATAATGGTGGCCATGCTAAACTACTTAAAAAGGCTACCCATCTCTTACCTAACCATACTAATAGGATTTCTTCCTGTAGTTGGCTTCCTTGTTGAACTGCTTCATCAATTGGTTCCTTCCCAGGTGCTTTCATATGCTCCTTGTCCTTCTTTGGGCATAGCTCTGGATGGAGCTTCCACCATGTGGATCTTTGATGTCCACCCTTGTTGCAATGGTTACAATGGTTTTTCTTCCTCTATAATTTCTTGATCTTATTTTGTGTCTCCTTCCTAGGTGACATATCAATCTTGAATGGTTGTCTTTAGTGAGGAAAACTTGACTTAGATCATCCTCTAAAACTCTCATCACCCTTTTTATATTACCTACAATCGTGATCGTTGGAATGGTGTGATGTAGTCTCAACTTGCATTGATTCAGACTCCCTTACTTCTGTGACTTTGGAGAGTATTTGAAATGCACCAAAATAATTATCATAATGAGAACATGAAATTGAAGAATCACTGACATTGTTTTCCTCAGTTGTTGATTCTGGAGTGGGTGAGGATGGCTTTGCTAAGCCTTCATTGCACTTCAACTTTTCCAAAGATTCTTCTGCAGCTTGTAATTGAAGTTGCAACCGTTGCTTCTCCTTTCCTATTGCTTTTAACAGTCTCCTCAATTCAAGATTCCCTACTTGAATGCTTTTGTGATGACGATTTACACGATGAGAAGAAGATGAACAAGAATAACATGCACTTGAATTTGGAGATGGAGGTTCTCCTTCATTTACCAAAGCATTGTCCTTTGCTTTCTCTTTCTTCTTCTTTTCCTTCTTTGCTATTCTCTTCTCATAATATGAAAACAATTTATCTACCATGTCTGCCATCCTATAGAAATCTTGATGAAAATATTTTTCATTCTCCATTTTCCTTCTTCATGTTTCACGTCCAAACTCTAGTTATGATTCACAAGTCTCGCAATTCACATAAAGAAGAAGACCGCTTTGATACCAAACTTGAACTACAATATCTTTCATACCAACATTATCCAAGGTCTTTTCTTCGGTTGATGTTAGGAGAATTGCATGAAAGAGCATGTAAAAACCATGTATGCAAACACTTAAAGAAGAAGCAACATAAACAAGAACATAAAGACAATGTACACAAAAGTTTGATAACAAAGTTCATCCAATGTGGACTACGTCTTTGAGCCCTTCTTCAATAGTGGGGAGGATGCTTCATGCATCTCATAAAAAAAATGAAAATGAGTACATGAAAAAAATACATCATTATACTTCCAATCCTGGGAGTGACTTGAAATTCAACTGCTCAAAACACAACAATCAAATTACTAGCAGGCTTGTCTCATCCTCCTAAGACGTTTGACTATAAACATGACCTACTTCTCAAAAGGTGAATTTTTGTCTCAAACTTCATGTCCAATAATTAATGAAGAATGCGGTTTTCTTCCATGACCCCTAAGATCCCAAATCTAACTGCACCATTGAAATCCTTGCAAAATTATGAGTAAAATGAGTATAAACTCAACTATATTCAGCCACTGCCCTCCCTGTACCCCTAGGGAATATTTAAGATTCCTAATCAAATTTTGAACATAATATTATGGGAATATTCCCCTAAAATATTCCTCCTCTAGAACCATGCCCTCATGGTTCTCGCACGTAAGGTTCTGACCCTGTACTGGTTCCGTCAGCTCTTGGTTGTGATGGTCTGTGTTCTGCTCACAGCTCTCAGCCCTTTGCTCCTCCTCGTCTGTAGCATTGGTGTTGGTTTAAATACATGTGTGTTGGCAAAGATAACAAATCCCCTGCCCAAGGCACGATGGTTGGTGGATTAAATATAGGACACTTATGGCCCAATGGGTCACGGGTTCAAAGCCTACCAACGAAATTTATCACTTCAAACCGGTTTTCGTTATGATGTATTAATTGCTTGTTAAAAAAAAATATCGTTGGACTATTGTTACCACCCATAACCATTGATTAGTTGGTGTATTTGGAACTTGGAACCATGTATATGCCAATAATTTCATCGTTTAAAATATACAGTAATCGTCGGTTGTCGTTGACCATTGGCAGATATGTATATGTGTGTGTGTGTATTGGCTTCCCATATGTGACCTAATAATTGTTTCAATGGTAACTATTTATCTTTTTAAATGTATATAAACAGTGGGTTAAGGGTTGGTAGGTTCGCCAAGTTTGGTGGCCTGCCAACTCATTTTTTAAAAAAATTTGCCCATTAAACTTTGTCAAACCATGTGCCAAATTTGGTCTGTTGGGGAACAATTTGGTTGCCTATTGGGTGCTACATGGAACCATCTAATTGAGGCCACATGGCCTCATCCTATTGGGCCACCTAACTTCTGCCAAGTTTGGTAGGGTGCTGCTATATTTAGCAGTTCCACCATTTTTAGCCACAACTAAAACCTCTGTTATATTTGTTGAACCTCTACCAAATTTGGCCAAAGTTTTGGCCAGACTTCCAAACTGGAGATGCTCCAAATTTATCTGGCACCCTGTTAAATATGTCATTTAGCTAATTTTGATGAGAACTTTGACTGGGCATAACTTCTGCATACGAAGTCGGAATTAAGTGTCGCCTATGCCATTGGTAAGCTTGCGATGAGATCTTCGATCTGGTCCTAGGTTTGTTACAATCTGTGGACTTTGAATTTTGGGCCATTAGGGATCGACTTGAATCAAAGAGGGAGGAGGAGGCTAATATATTATTGTAAAGGCTATGTTCCTTTATCAATTTAAAAGACCTTAATAGGCATTTGACTTATGATATTTCATTTATTTGGTACTACTACTAAGATTCTTGAAATATTGATTTTGCTTATGAGATTATTATTTTACTTTTTAGATTTACTTATGATTGAAGAATGAATATTTGCTTTCTCAATTTTCTTACACTATTTTAGAATATCGATAGTTTGTATTTGTTCCAACCTTGAGTGAATTTGAAGGAGTTTGATATTTAATTAGATATGAGTATACATGTTTGTGATTGCTTGATAACTACCTATTAATTCAAATACCTATTTGAGTGGAATTTAATTAATGTCTAGTTATGTGAACTATTTATATAATATGATGGTTCATTGCTAGCTCATATTTAGTCTTTTTTTTAACTTGAGCATTAATATCATTTGATTTTCTAAAATAATTATTTATTGAGAGAGTGTTTAGGCTAATTGTTATCGATTTACAAGAACTATCTCTAGAGCTTGAGAACTCTTCTTAAAATCACATGTTCAATCCCCATCATTATTTATGCTATCAATTAAGATATAAGAACTATTTCTTATTTCAATTGATATAGTTAGTTTTTTTTTGCATTTTTTTTGGCTAACCCATGGGGTTTGAACCTGGAACCTCTGGGGACTTATATTTTTTTCATATTAACATAGGTTGTATTTAACTTTATTAAATAATATTGGAAAGTCTCCTTACAAGGAGAAATTCATTTAGAATCAACTGGGCCATCATATCAGTGAGTGTCACCATTCCAAATGAGTAAGAGTTTAAATGGGACTCTAATCAACTAGTATCTCTTTTGTTGTGGGTGGAACAATATTCCAATGCCTTTTACACCCTGCGAACATTTGGTAGGACATTTATGCCTATTAACAGGCCTCAAAATAGCTAAGGAAGTTCAGGACCTCAAAACTGTAGAAAAAAAACTGCAAAAATAGAAAATTGTGTTGTGAGCCAGTGGAATAGGTGGTTGGCCATTGATATCCACCTGGATCAATCATCCCCACTTAGGAATTAGTGGTATCTATTGCATTTATTTCCTCCATGAGATGGGGAAAATTTTACTAAAATAGGCCCCTATTGAGCCACTTGCCTTGGTACGAGAGTTGGCCTTCTTCGACAAACTAATACAGTTGGATCTTCTATTGGTGAGTGCTCTTAATTTTTGTGTCCAAAATATGATCAATTATGGCCTATTAAATCCAAACTAGGTTGATATTTTTCGATTCCAACCACTCTTTGGTATCCAATGTGTCCAACAATCATGGAAAGTATGGTTGAAGGAAGTCCACATTGAACACTAGGTGCAAGCCAAGGAGGGGGGGATACTTAGCTCAAAAGCATTGTCACCCATACCCTTAGTGATGGTGTAAGTTCCATAGTAGAGTGGATGAAGCTTTTGATGGGGCCCTACAAGGCATTCCTTCTACAAATGCAATAAAACATTGTCTCCCGCTTGAAACTTGTGTGGCACCTAATGTTGATCATGGCATTGTTTTTACTTAGTATTGGCCTTTTTCAAGATTTCATGGACATAATGGAAGATGTGTTGAATTTTTTCAATAAAGTTGGTAGCTTTATCAGCTTCATATTGAACATGTGTAGATTATGTCTGCGTATTTGCAAGGGGTAGTGCCACATCAATGGGATCCAATGGTTGATATCCTAGGCCCACCTGAAAGGGGTTATGGCTAGTTAAGCTATGGAGAGCTATATTGAAGATGAGTTGAACATGAGGGGGACTCTCATCCCATGTTCATGGATGCTTGGAGTTGTACATGCACAATGTGCAAGATCATCCTGTTCGTGGCCTCTATTTGACCATCATTCTAGGCATGGAAGGCAGTTGATTTGGTGAGCTTAGTGTCCAAAAATGACCAAAGGCTCAACCAAAACACACTTAAGAACCTACTATCCCAATTGATATGATGGTTCGTGGGATCCAAAAATGTACCCACACTTGTTCAAAGAAGAGCTTGACAATCAATTCTGTTGTGATACTCTTCTTGTAGGCAGCCAAAATGGAAATCTTAGAAAATATATCAATGACCATAAACACATAGTCATTACCATGCTTGGTACAAGGAAGGCTAGGGATATAGTCCATCAATATGGATTCCCAAGGTTGGTTAAGAGTAGGAAAAGGGGTGTGAAGGCCCTTGCATTCTTTCAAGTTTGGCGCCTCAATCATGTTGTAGCCTACTGCAAGTGGAAACTTGCATTTCTTGGGGGTAGTTCCCTCCAACAGGTTGTATCCTACAAACATATGTAAATAATTAAAGATAAAGAAGAATAATATTGAATATTTTCTCCTGTATGAGTTTCCACCTAAACAAAACCTTATGTTTCTTTGTGATGTGATGGTTTCTTGATATGTTATTGATATTATGGTAGCTTGATGATGCAATGTTATAGTTGATCGCATGATTCTTATGATTCATTGCTATATAGTTGTTTGATTCTAAAAAGTTGTGAAATAGTAAAATTGATCTCACATTGATTCACCCCACACCCCCCCCTCCCAAAGTGTGACCTTTGGACCAACCGCATGGGCTTCATTGGGGGCCAATACCATACCACATGCATTCATATTGGGGGATATATATTGAGGAAAAAATGACATAATATATTGGGGGATATATAGGGGGTAAAGGGTTTTTATATTGGAAGGTATAAAAAAATGGAGCTCAATGTTAATGAAAAAATATAAGGGGTATAAAAAATGTTAATGAAAAAAATGGATACCTACAATATCTAGTGAAAGTAGGGGTTTTTTAATTGGGAAGTTGTATTGGGTTTGTATTGGTAAGGGGTTAAATATTGTGATTTTTAGAGGTATTTTCAAATATATAGTCGAATTAGGGGTATTGTTTAGTATGCCATGTATGTACATGATATGTCAAAGGTTCATTAAATGAAGCCCCCGTGGGTCCAACAGGAGCTAGAGGATGTCATGAAAGTAGCATACCCATTTTTGTTTACTACAAAAGGACATTATTGTAAATATTAGAACACTAGGGATGTTGTTCCTTTAATGGGGTGGGGATTGTAACATCCTATTTTGATACCTGCGATTATTATAATTAATTATGTTTATATGCCTTGTGTCATAATGTATTTGTCAGCATTATGAAAAAGTAAACTCGATAACTTCGAAACAATATGTGTAAAAATAATTTCTCATTAGTTTGAATATGTTAAATAAATAATTGGGAACACAAGCACTGATATGAACTCTAATTCAACATCTAGAAACTAGTGAGGACGTTGTGAGAATTAACCTTTCCAACAGTTTCCAAAAAACTGCCAGATCTTTGTGCTATAATTTAATTAAAAACACTACAGTACATTTTCCCACCATCCCAAATCTCAATAAATGAAGAACTTGGTATCTAAAGCAACCACCTATCACAAGTATAGTGGCTAGGTGTTGGTTGAAGTGTTCTTTCAAACTTTAATGGGAAATATAGGCAAGTATCATCTTGAATTTTGAGAGTTTATCAAAAAGTGGTTGGGGGGACTGGGAAAAATCATGTGGAAAATTCACCCAATCATTCATCTAGACACATAAAAATAAAAAAGGTATCATGGGTGTTTGGAGAAGGGGCTTCATGATAAAATTGTTTCTATTCCCAAGTGGAATGAATGTTGTAACATTTTGGGTGATTAGAACTCAAATTTGTTACCCAAGGCCATCTATAAAAGTGACAATCACAAGTTGGGTTAGTGCTTGTGTGGCCTAGACATGTAGAGATTGAATTTTGCTTGTTAAGACCTTGTAGAGGAGCTTTGGAACATATCTAAGCTAAGGGGTTGTGATTTTATGTGTGTTGAGAAAGCATGAGAAGCAAGAGGCAAGAAATCACCAAGGTACTTTTGAGTAGTGCAGGGATTTCCTCATTTGATTTTCAAGTTGGCTGAGAGGCACTTGGTGATCATGGGAACCTAAGCTTTAGGGAAGAGGAGTTATCTGATTATCTCATATCTATGGAGGATAGTTTCTTTCCATTGGCCAAGTTCTTGAGTATTGAAAAGTTAGGTTAGTGGCATCGTGTCCTGGCTAGTGGGGTGGCCAGTTAGATAGAGTTTGATATGCAATTTATATTATGGTTGGGTGGAAAGTACTCCTTCCCAACTAAATTGACAACTTGAAACTTTAGATAAGTGTCATTTATTGTCTTCTTGATGGTTACTCCTTTGCACATTAAATGATGCTTGAAGTTATAAATGAATTTGATGCTTGTTGTTGTATTAAGTTTTGAAGTATCATATTGCATGTGAAATTGACTTATGCCTCTTGTTATGAATTAAAGTCTATGTGTTCAAGAAGTTTGGTATATTGAAATTGATGTCTCTTTGATAAAGGGAAACATCAATGTATGCCTGCCAAAGGGCTTGATTTGTAGGTTGGATGGCAGTTATATGATGAAATGGTAATGTGCCATGTTAATTTTATGATGTTATATGTGTGATGTTTACCATATCTAATTCTTGTGTTGAGGGTTGAATTGAACGTTACTCATGATTTCTCAAGCACTGTCGTGACTTCAGACTTACCCCCTCCTTCTCCCTTGTCAAGCACAAACTTCATAAAAAACATAATGAGAGAGTGCTCTCCAAACTCATATTAGCATTAATTCACAGTGAACTTAGAATAACTCAAGCTAATTTAAATAGATTATCCTACATGTCGTATAAACAACACGTGAAACTTGCTAGAATTATCCGTAGTGACCTTTGGTCTATACTTGACACCTTAGTTTCCCTCAAATCCAGTAAATATGGATTAATCACCATAAATCGTCAGTTGGTAAAATTCACAAATTAGAATAAGCAAAGAATCTCATTATTAATACACTTGGAGATAACAACGACTATAATAATGTTAACATTGATGGAAATACAAAAAATATAACAGTGGATGACTATAATGTAAACACATCCATTGAAAACTTCATGAACCCTAATAAAACAGTGGTTATGTCTGATGTGTTGTGTGATTCCGGCTCTCTTGAAACATCCATTGAAAATAGCTTTAATGATAAGTGGATTGATACGATTATGGTTATTAATTATCCTAAACAACAGTAATGTTCTCTTGAAATACCCACTGAAAATGATTTTAATATTGAGATGACGTATGTGTATTCTCCTAATCAACAACAACAATGCTTTCTTGAAACATACACTGGAAATGACAATAATAAGAGACTACAGGGATTAGAAATAATACTTCTCCTTCACATATAAAATTTGTTCCTCTTCCATACTCCTAAGCTAATATTAACACCACCCATTCTTCTTCAAATAATAAGCTTGTCAACATTTTTTCACATGAATTAAGTAATGATGAATTTGATGTGCTTAGTAAGGGCTTAGGGTTCGCTATTGCCCCAAAGCAGATTCCCTTTGAAAGCATCATCTATAGTGTGGATGATAGCATCAAAGGATTGAATGATGTGGATAAAGAGAAATTTTTTTAGGATTGTGTTCTCATCATGAGAAAAGCCAAACCCCCAAAATCCAATCTAACTAACAAATTATTATTAGCTCTTAAAAACTTAAGAAATAATGAAAATATTGTTATCTTGAAGGCAGATAAAGGTGGAACAATAGTAATTATGGACAAAGAGGATTTTAACTTCAAAATGAGGGATCACCTCTATAATAGTGGTAGTTACAAGAATCTATAGCATAATCTAATTTCAAGAATTATGAACAAGGTCAAGAAATCCATCAATGAATCAATTCTCGATGACTATTTGAAGAAGAGATTAACTTTGTGCAGTGAGATCACCCCAAGAATTTATGGTCTCCCTAAAATTCACAAAGAGGGAATTCCCTTGAGATATATTGTGAACACCATTGGCTCTCCCACATATATGTTAGCAAAATATGTAGACGGTATCCTTAGCCCTCTTGTTGGTAACACTGACTCCTTCATTAAGGATTCAAAACATTTTGTTGATCTTATTAAGGATGACAAGTATGAACCTAGTGATTTAACTGTGAGCTTTGACATTGTTTCACTATTTACCAAAATTCCCCTTAGTGAAGCAATTGAAGTTGTCAAAGGTGTTACGAACCACCAAACAGCTAAACTCACTGAGATTTGTCTTAGATCAACCTTTTTCAGTTTCCAAGGGGAATCCTTTGAACAAACTACTGGTGTTGCAATGGACTCTCATTTATCACCCATTGTTGTCAATATTTTTATGGAAATTTTTGAGAAAAAGGCCATCAAAACTTACCACTTAAAACCAAAAAGATGGAAGAGATACGCTAATGACGCCAATGTTAAATGGCCCCATGGTAAATTGGAACTTGACAAGTTTTTGGAACATCTTAATAGAATTTCTGAGGATATTAAATTGACCATGGAACTTGAAGACAATAATATCATTCCTTTTCTAGATGTTCTTCTTACAAGGAAGGAAGATGGAAGCATAGGAAATCAGGTCTATAGAAATAAAATCCATAGAGATAACTACCTCCATGTTGATTCTCACCAACATCTTGCACAGAAAATAGATATCTTGAACACTCTAATCACTAGAGCCTCGAGATTACCTCATGAAAAGAATTTCCATCAAGAAATTGACCACCTTACAATTTTCTTTCTTGATATTGGCTACAATTACAAAGACATATGCAAGGCTATTAAGAAACACAGGAGGAACTCTCCCTCTCATACCCCTAAAGGAAAAGAATTCCTCCCATACATATATGGTACCACTAAAAAAATTGCAAAAGTCCCTAAAAGAAATGGTATTATTACATCATTCAAGCCCCTTAAAACCATCTGACACAAGATGAGATTTGTCAAGGATAAATTTGACCAATTTTAGTTCAAAGGGGTTTATAAGATTAACTGCTCTTGTGGAATGTGCTACATTGGAGATATTGGTTGGTCATTCAGAATAAGACTTAAGGAACATGGGGCTGACATAAATAAGGAAATAATTCTCTCCTCTACCCTTGTCAAACACTCATCTAAGACTAAGAACCACTTGTGCCTTGAATACACTAAAGTTATCAGTAAGGGAGATCATTATTTCAAGCTCAAGTTTAGGGAAGCATTGGAGATCATTAAGCATCCCAATAATATTAACAAGGATGGAGGTTCTTAGATCAGTAATAGTTGGATTCCTTTACTCTCTCTCGTTT
Organism: Pinus tabuliformis; assembly: GCA_031772625.1. Lineage (NCBI taxonomy): Eukaryota > Viridiplantae > Streptophyta > Pinopsida > Pinales > Pinaceae > Pinus > Pinus tabuliformis. The sequence goes on along the minus strand of CM062813.1, from coordinate 552,722,978 downwards.
AAATTCTCCTTCTCTCCTCTTAAAACTCCCTCTCTTGCTTTTCATTCCCCTCCTTCCCTTCCTTTCCCTATTCTCTTTCTCCCTTCCTTACTCTTATTCTTTTTCTCACAATTACCTTATTCTTCCTTCTTTCTATTTTCTCTTGCCTGAATTATTAATTTTATTTTATCTCCTTTATTAATTTTATTTTATTATCTCATTGCTTACGCAGTGACATTTATGATCAGTTCAAAGCTATTAGTTTGTCCATACTAGTGCAAATTTTCAAATCTCCATAGTTAACATTAATCTTTTGGATGAATTTTTGCATGACGTCATTATGCCATTGTATCCCCGGCTCCAGAATTTGAGGGTCGATGTCATCCTGCCATGCATGGTAAATCAGATTTAACAGTGTAGGTACATGGAAGGATGGTCCTTTGTACAATTGGGGGTTAACTTGGGTGCTTTGAGCTCTGGTGGTGTTAATTTTGTTTTAAGAGTATTGGTCGAGAATTTATTATTATGGTTGATGAATCATAGAGAAGCGAATTTAGCTATTTTTGTTGTTCAAAGTGGTTGTTTTATTTTTTTCTTGGTGTTGTGGCACTCATTGAGGTAGATTTCTTGTTTTTGTGCCTGTGTTTTCTATGCAACTTTACTTCTCGTTGCCAGGTTTGCCTTGTTACCGGGTGATTTTTATTTTTACTTCAGTGGATGTGAGCAATAAGTGTTTTGTGCGTAATGTTGAAGTTGTTCCGCTATGTGGAAGGACGTAGGTTTGCCAACCTCCTCGACGACACTTTGACAGGTAAATATATGTACATTATTTTCTGGTTTATTGGTCGTGGTGCATAATTTGGAATTCTAATGGTTCATTGTTTCGATAAAATTGCATGTGAGGCTTTCGAATTTAGAGCATACGAGTTGTTCGAGTAAGCGGATTGCTGGATTATGGTGGTTGAAACCTGGTAAGTTTTTGAGTTCTCTTTGTCATAAAACTTTATTTTAATGGGTCAGAAGTGTTAAATACATTATCATCTCAAGTTTCAATGGTTTGGATGCAATGTTGTAGGAATAAACCAGTATTGAATGACCAAAACTAGGTCAGAGGTTGACCCATCTTTACATTTACGAAAGTCCTGTGGGGCAAGGTGTCAACCCTGATTCCATATGTTCTGGTTTTAAATTGTTTGTTGACCTTGATTTCATGATTTTCTATAGTGGTTACGGTGAAGATTTCCCAAAATTTACTCTAAAACTTGTGAAGTCAGGAGTATAGGGATCTTTGCATTTTTAGAAGGCTCGTGAGCAAAGTGGTGGCTCCGACTGCACATCGTGTTGTTTTAGATAGTCAGGGAGTTGGAGTTCTATTAACATAAACAACTAGCTTAGGAAGAAGAGAAATCTGACCTCAGTCAGGCACAATGCATTGCACTGTCGGAAGTTGACGCATGTTTGAATTTTAGAAAACTTGTGTATGAGAGTTTTTATATGTCTTTTACGTTCAGTTGATTGTCATAGGGCACATATATTTTATTAATTTGTTTTTCAAAACACTAAATTCATTGGAATAAAGTTATACTTTAAGTGACGATAGATTACAGTCTTAGATAGTTGTCAACTAGAAAAACAAAAACATAAAAGAATTGATGGCAAAATTCAAGTTTCAAATATTGGAGAACTTTTGAGGCCAATGTTACTAGTATTCTTGATTTCGTGGGATGTTTTAATGTATGTTCTTCCTAAATTTTATGCATAGAAGAACATGTTTGAGCCATAGTTGTGAGAGCACATTTAAAAAAAATCAAATTTAGAATAGGGGCATCTGTCTCCATTTTAGTTTTTTGGTTTGTTTGGAGTTGGAGGAAACCCATAGTTGAGGTCAAGATAGACTCCGTGTTCGGATAGTCAGTGTCTCTTTGGAGAAGAATCATAAGGAAAAGGTCAAGTTGTGAGCCATCTTGGAAAAGGCTAAGGTTTGAGCAGTCTTGAAGTTACAACTGACATTTAAGTTTGTTTTTTTCAGATTTTGTAATTTATGAACGATATTCATATTGTTTTATTCTTTAAACGATGGCTGACGTATTCATGACTTTTAAGAATTTTAATCCTAATTTTGTTTTAGTTTGTACGTAGTTTTGGATTTGTTATCTTAGACTATTAAATAGAAAGAATAATAACCTTTTTGTAAAATTGATCTAAATAAATGTCTTCTAAAAATAATTTTTCGAATTTATTTCTTTGATGATAAAAGAATAAGGTATATTAAATTACATTTATTAAATACCGTGTTATGTGCAAAAACAAAATAATAAATTATAGACACATATATTTGTTTTGTGGGCCTTTGTAGAAGCAAGTTGGAGGTTGGGCTGAGTATGAGGTCGAAGGTGGTTGTTGTAAATATGCGTAACTATAAGCATATAATTATTTTGTGGCTCCTATTGAAAGCAAGTCGGAGGTTAGCCTTGACTGTGAGATCGGAGGTTGGCCTTGACTAGATCGAAGGTCGGCGTTGTCGTTTGAATGGTCTCTCTAGAAATTCCTGACTACTGACACTCCCTAGCCAATTCGGCTGAGAATCTAGGTCCATTGCTATTATTATTATTATTTCTTATAAACGACTTAAATGAGGTATATGATAAAGTTTATCATGAGTTGATATGTTATAAATTAAATCTTAAATGTCTTATAAAAATAATCTTTTGAATTTATTTGTTTGTTGATAAAAGAATAAGGTATTTTAAATTACATTTTTTAATAATATGTTATGTGAAAAAACAAAATAATAAATTATAGACACCTATGTTTGTTTTGTGGGCCTTTGTAGACGCAAGCCGGAGGTCAGGCTGATTGTGAGGTTGGAGGTGGTCGTTGTAAACACACTTAACTATACACATATATTTCTTTTGTGGCCCCTACTGAAAGCAAGTCATATTTTGGCCTCCACTATGAGATCGAAGGTCGACATTGTCGTTTGAATTGTCTCTCTAGACACTCCTGACTACTGACACTCCCCAACCAATTTGGCTTAGAATCTAGGTTCACTATTGTTATTATAATTATTTCGTATAAACAACTTAAATGAGGTCTATGACGAAGTTTATCATGAGTTAATATGTTATAAATTAAATCTTAAAAGTCTTATAAAAACAATTTGTTGAATTTATTTCTTTGTTGATAAAAGAATAAAGTATTTTAAATTACATTTATTGAATAATATGTTATGTGAGCAAAAAAAATAATTAATTATAGACATGTATGTTTGTTTTATGGGTCTTTGTAGAAGCAAGTCGGAGGTCAGTCTGACTATGAGATTACGCATAACTATACACACATATTTCTTTTGTAGCTCATGTTGAAAGAAAGTCAGAGGTGGGTCCTGACTATGAGATCGGTGGTCAACATTGTGGTTTGAATGGTCTCTCTAGATACTCCCAACTACTGACACTCCCTGACCTATTCAGCGCCAACTTCAATGCTTCATTTTTTTTCTTTAAAGAATTAGATAACAGGTTCCCATCTTTTGAAAATTTTATCTTATAAGTATAATTTATTCAATTTATTTTTTATTGATAAAAAAATTAATAGATTTGAATTAATTTTATCAAATAATATGTAATATGAAAAAAACAAAATAAAAAATTATAAAGAGGCCAATTATACATAGATGTTTCTTTTGTGGGCTTTACGAGAAGAAAGTTGGTGGTTGGGCTGGCTATGAGGTCAGAGGTTGGCATTGTCTTTTGGATGGTGTTATGACATTCCATGACCAATTGACCTCCTTGTAAACGCGCCCAACTATATATACATATTTTTTGTGTGATCCCTATTGAAAGCAAGTCGAAAGGCGGGTCCAGTTATGAGGTCGGAAGTCGGATTTGTCATTTGAATGGTCTCTATGGACACTTCTGACTATTGACAGTCCCCGATCAAATCGGTTGCACTTACAATACTACATGGAAGCATACTAAATCAATTTTGTTTTAAATTTGAAAATTATTTATTTAAATTACAACTTTAGACAATGGATTCTAAAATATTAAGTTTACTTATATATATATATATATATATATATATATATACATATACATATACATATACATATACATATACATATACATATAGTTTTAAAATATTTAAAATACGGTTTTATCTATTTATATTTAAAATACAACTTTGCAGTATATTTAACTTTTGGTTTATAGTACATTTTATATGAAGATATTTTTTTTACTTTGATTGTTCGGCATGTTTTTCTTTGTTTGTTTGGGGTCCTAATTATTTTTAATTGTGGCAAGTGACTAAATTGTTAAGTTTTATTGGTTTTACTTAAAAAAACATATATTGAAATTTCAATAATGTTGTATTTTTTTAATTGTTTATATATTGCTAAAATGCTTTATTGTCAAATTTTATTGTTTTTATATATAAATAAATAGAGTATTAAGTTATTATATTAAGTTGTTTTATATTTGCTTATTTTAAATTCCATGGATGTTAAAATTGCTTATTCAACTAGAATTCTTAGACATCATTGTGATGTATTGTCATTTATATTGGATTTAAAGAAATGTAAATAAACATGAAAATTGCAATAATTTTGTAGTTAATAAATACATTGTCCTGTATTGTAATTATTATTATTTAGTGATGTATAGTTAGAAACATGTTATTATTTTTATTAGTGGTTTTTGTGAATCATGATGCATTGTTTGGTATTCAATGAACATATGTTATTGGAAAAATAAAAAATAAAAATTGATTTGAGCAAAAAAAAATATAGATTCGTGGATACAAATTGCTAATATAAATTATTCTACCTAGGTGTTTTATGTAAATAGATCATGCATTTGTTTAATGCCTTCATAATGTTTATGATGGACCTTTGAAATGTATATTTTTAGGATTCAATAAAGTAATTTTCATATTAGCTGAGAAATATTTGACTTTGCATGTGCTTTTTATTTTATAGGTATGGGATTGTAATGAATAGGATGTTCTACACATTTGTGCAAACTTGAATATGCTCTAAGTTTTAAAGTGTTTAATACTTTTATCTAGAAAGGGCAATATCTAAAACTTGACATATTTTTTAGAAATTTTGGATGAACTTTATTGTTGTGCATTAATTTGGAATTAAATTGCATGTTATTTATGGCTAGATTGCAAGTTAAAAATTTAAAGAATTTTTGAATTATGGAATAATATTAATGTTTTACGTAGCAATTATGTGTTTTTTTTCCAAAAACAAGTGGAAAGCAATGAAAAGATAAATGGGAACTAGAAGGCTTTAAAGGACGTTACAACTTTTGTTATTTGCAATTATGGTGTGTAATAGTATTTAATGTCTAAACACTTAAAGACAATTATAAGGTTTTCAAATACTTTTAGATAATTATATTTTACTTTTTTGGCCAATTGACATTTGGTATGATTTTAAGTATTATGTCTAGTCTGCTCACAATTGAACATCTTTGACTAATTAAATTAGTTTTTAGAACACTTCTTCGTAATATTATTTATTGTAGTTGATACTAACATGCCTTTAAAGCATAGTATTATTTACATTGTAGAATCATTATTTTACATGATGATATATTGGATTCATGTGATGTTTGTTAGTTTGGGTGGAATCTATTATAGAACAGTGCTATGCAATTGTGAATGGTGTTGAGTCATGGAATGTATAGTTGTGGAATTGTCAAATTCGTTGCAACAACTTATAGAAGAGGAGGAGAATGATAATCAGAAATTGCATTCTACAAATAACTTAGATAAGCGGAAAAACAATGAGCGGTTTGAATGCAATTTCTGTGGCAGGTGGATTAGTTGTAGTTTTAATTGGTGCAAATGTTTGTGTTGTTGCATGCAATATATTTGTTAAAAGACAAAGAACAATGAATGACTTTCAAATTCCAACGTTAAACATTTTTTTGTGTGATTTAGATGTTAATTTTGCTAATTCACTATGTCTCAAGTTAGAAAGGATTTTTGTAGATTATAATGCTAAAATCAAGAGATATTAAATTCATAGTTAAATCTCATAATCATTTTTTGTTGTGTCTGTCTACTTGGAATCTGTATTCCAAGATGAGTGGCTATGGAAGCTTAAATTATTGCATTTCTAGACAATTTTGGTGCAATATGTTTTGCTCAAATTGACACATTTACTAAAGTACATATGCAATTCATGTAGTTATAGAGCTATGATTAATATTGAGCAGTGGTTTTTTATTTGCAATTACTCTAGAGATGTGTGACTAGAATTTTATTTGTTATTTATGGCATAGTAGATAATTCTTTCAATGTCTAGAAAACAATATGATACAAATTTAGCCTGCCGACCTTGGTTTGCAATTTAATGTAGTTATAGTGCTATGATTACAATTGGGCAATGATTTTTTATTTGTGCTTTCTTTAGTCATGTGTCACTAGAATGTTGTTTATTTCTTATGACATAATAGGTAATGCTTTCAATCGCTAGTAAACAATATGATACATAATCACATTACCCATTTTTTGTCATTGTTAGTTGCAGAATATATATATATATATATATATATATATATATATATATATATATATATATATATATATATATATATATATATATATATATATATATATATATATATATATATATATATATATATATATATATATATATATATATATATATATATATATATATATATATATATATATATATATATAACTCTGGTAGCATTGAATGCATTGTTAATTTGTCTTTGTGCGTAGTTTGCATAAATTCATGGCTATGGTGCTTTTAATACTATTGTTCCTTGCATACATTGTTGGTGATTCTTGTGTAGTCTCATTCTAGATATTTCAATCTCTCAATGACCAGTGTGTGATCACAAATACACTTGAACAATGTATAGGCTATGCATGAACACAAAGTATATAGAACTGATGTAATTAATTTTATTGTCTCATAAATTATAGAGATACAATTAAGATAAAAGAATGAGAAAATAATGCATAACAAAAATACTATATTTTTTATTGCAAAAAAAAAGTTGCATAGGTATTTGTCAAAAAAACTAGAATGTGTGGTGTGTTTTATTGATCAAAACTCTTACAATTTTTCCTTGGTTCTTCTTTCTACATAGAAATATCAATTATTAGTTTTTCTAGTTTTAAGATTTTCTATTAACTCCATGCATTATTTTTTTGTCTACCAATTATGCTTGGGTTTTGTTCTTGCATATGTACGCATTAGCTTTGGGCCTTTGTCTAGTTGCTATGATGTGGATACGTCAAAAAACTATGATGTTCATGTGTTGGCCATAGGTATACTCAAACAATTGGCACTATATCCATTTGCACCAAATCTTAAAAAAAAAATATTGCATTATGCTAGGAAGCTAAATACTTTCCATTTTATTTCATATTATAATGTCTTTATAATGCAGCGACATGTTAGTAACTTAGACATGGTGCAATTGATAGCTTTATAGTAATAATCATTTGAATATGTTTATTATTTCAATAGGCTTATGAATATGTAATTGTTTTAAGTAGTTTTATGCTTGTTATCTTAAATTAGAGTTGTTTATTATAGAAAGCTATATTTTAATTTGTTTTTGAAGCTAATATTTGGATTTTATTTTATTTATACATTTTGAAATGGATTTACAGTAATTTTCAAATATTTTTTACAGAATTTTTTGAAATTAAAAATTATGTTTTGAAATTTGTTATAATGATATTAATTCTTTGGTTGCTAATATTTTAAAATGTGTAGATGTATTTAATTCTAAATTATGTTTCAATTGCAAAAAAAAAATGCTATCCACAAGGTTCCTTATGGCAATTTCACTTACTATTTTGTCATAGTGCTAGGTACTCATTTTTCGGAGTATTGTGAAACAAAAAAACAGGAAGAGAAGATAGTCACAAAGACAATATAGACTAGATAATATGTGAGGTCTAAACATTTCATAGTATTATATGTGATGATTGGACATTCAATACAATCCATGCCCTTAATGCTATAAATCATTGTCACATTCGGACAATTTTTCAGTTTGTCTCAATATACTTTATGGCAATGAAAAATAGTTTTGTGTTGAAAGGATCAAAATTGCAAGAAATTGATCACAAGTTATCTACATTCAATCTACATAGATTATATCATTTCTTCTATTATCTTGGTGACTGTTTATTTGACTCATTTGTTGTTCTTATTCACTTTCGCTATAGTTCAATTGAAATACGACATGGAATTGTATACCATGTTTGACATTGCCTGTCTCATGGACATGATGTTGCTTTGCATTCATTGCATACAGAATTGAGTCTTCGATACCTTCAGGATATTCATCATGTTAATGATCTTGAAATGTAATTGAAAGGATTATCTACACCTTCTATTTGTGCTCAAACTACAATTAGCTTATGGGGGGGGGGGGTGCATTTTTCATCAAATGGTTCTCCAAGTGGTTGTCAGTTCTAGTTAATTTTTGGCTATTTACAAATGGCCAAGCATATCTACGGCTTAATTTGGACATTCATTGCTATCAATATAACTTTTTTCTACATAATCAAAATCCTTCATGTGGAAATTTTGAACCATTGTTGCTATATAGCACAATAGATAGTGTAGCTTCAATAAATAGAACGATTGGCCCATGCATTTTCCCATACCAATTCTCACATGGAAATTTTGACATATTGTCAATTGAGAAAATCTTATTTGAACAAGGTTTCATGATTTATCGACAAAATTTCATTGATTGTCATGACTATTTGTTTGAGTCTATTCACACACTTGCACCATGGTTTGATATGTCTAATATCAGAAAAACAATTGCACAAACTTCTTATAATTGTTTCATTTGTAATGATGATATAGCTATCAATTTCTCGAAACAACACTTGAGTGCTAAAAACATTGAACAAGAGAAATGTATCAATGATTGGAAATCTTATATTATAAATTTATCAATGCTATATGCATATGGAAATATAGAGGGAAAAGGTTTTGCAATACAATGGATATGTGTAATCCTTGATGTTAACGTATATATCTAGAATATAGAAAGAAAAAAAATATATTTCCTTGAGATTTTATTCATCAAAAACTTGCTCCAAAGTCATGTACCTTATGCATGTACCAATATCTACAATGCATGCACATTTCCATGCAATTATGGAAATTCAGAATATTGAGAATATTAGTGACATTGACAATTCACCACTGTTGGGTCCCTATAATACTAGTGATTACCCCATTAATATTGTAGTTATACCCCTTATTTATATTGTTGTGCCCCTATTACCCCCATATTGTTATTTATGTGCCCCATAGAATCCCTCTATTGTTATTTTTGTGGCTTTATATTATTATTGTTAGGTCGGCTGGATTATATTGTGACTCCAGAGACTCCTATATATAGAAAGGAGGTTTTGTCATTTGAATGATCCAAGAATTGTTCATTTATGTAATGTAAAGGAGGTTGCCCCCTCGAAGAGGCTGAATTCTAAGGCGTTGATCTATCTTTTCTATCTTTTCTTGAGCTGGTTTCATAACATTTGGTATCAGAGCTTTGGATTCTAGGGTTTCGCTGCTCCAAACAGGTCATCGTGGCATTTTCGCTATAACTTTTTTTCTGTGACGTTTCAGAAGTCGCAAAAAAAACTCATTTGAGAAGAAATCGCGCTGAACCTTGGGTCCGAATTTCAGAGCTTTTCACGCGATATTTGCGGAGATATGATCTGAGGAAGTTGGTCTTTTTGCAGACTCTTGAATTACATTCAAAACAGGTGACCTGGGGAAAATCGTCATAACTTTCTCTCTGGGGATCGGATTGAAATTTCGTAAGAAGCTACAGAAAGAGGATGGACTGTAGTTTCTTTTATGCGAGTTTCAGATCCAAAGGTTGAAATAGTGACTCGTGGCACGTCGTACAAGTTCGCTCTACTGAACTAGTCTAAAAGCAAGTCACTGTGGGAGATTTCACATAACTCTTCCTTGGAGAATCCAATTTGGGTCAGACTTGTGGCATTGGAAAGAGGACACAAAGGGCTACTACAGATCACAAATTCAGAACTAGATGATTGGAAGGTACAGAGATACATCAGAGGCAATATCGAGCTCCTACAAAGTGAAAAAAGGTGTGTAGATTTTCTTAAATTTTTGCTTAAGCTTGGTTTGAAAAATTATTTTGAAGGAATTCAAAGGGCATAGTAGAGCATTATTATCGGTAACTGATGCCCCAAGGAAAGAAAATGCAAACACCTAGTAAGGAACCTGAAATCTCTAGCATGACTCATGAAGAAGAGGAAGAAATGCAACATGATATATCAAAATTACAAGACCAAGTGCAACAACTGTCCCTTGCACAAAAAGGAACAGAATCTAAGATGGATGGTTTAAAGAAAGATGTAGAAGCTAAGATGGATGGTTTAAAGAAAGGTGTAGAAGCTAAGATGGATTGTTTAAAGAAAGGCGTAGAAGCTAAGATGATTGACGTGGAAGCTAAGATGGATGATTTGAAGACAGACATGGACGAATTGAAGATAAATATGAATAAGTTGCTACAAGAAATGGTCCCTACGGGTGAAAGGGTACTAAAGGAAACTCATGATGAGAACAAAAGAAATGTTAATCATGATTCCATAGACTCTAATGTTGGATTGAAGAATCATCATATTCCAAAAATTGATATGAGGAAGTTTGATGGCAAGGATCCTGCCACATGGATATTACAGATGGAGCAATTCTTCGATCTCAATAATGTGCAAAACGCACAAAAGGTACGTATGGCAACTGTATATTTGGAACCAAATCAGTTTGTATGGTATCAATGGCTTTGTTCTCGTAAACAATTTATCACTTGGGCAATTTTTACGGAAGAATTGATAGCACATTATAAGGATACAAAAAGCAACACTTTTTTTAGCCAATTGATAAGTCTCAAACAAAAGGGTTCAATAATGGAGCACATTGAGGAGTTCCAAAAATTGAACATAAGGGTAAAAGATATTCCAGAGGAGCATAGGATTGATGTGTTCATAGGGTCTTTAAAGGATAATATCCAACATGATGTCCGCCTTTGGGAACCTGATTCATTAGAGAAGGCATTCAGGTTAGCAAGAAAAATGGAAAGCAAAATTATGGCAACTAGGAAGCATACCACTCACAACTATAAAGACGGAAGTGTTGTTGCCCCTAGTCTTTCACAACCTACAAGGTTGACACCACAACAATTGGAAGAAAAAAGAGCAAAAGGGCTTTGTTACAATTGTGATAGCAAATACACAAAAGGTCATAAGTGTGCTGAGAAGAAATTATTCTACATAGATTGTGAAGAGGAAGAAGAAAAGGAGCAAGAATGGTCAAAAGAAGAGAATATACTCCAAGAACAAAGCCTATATGAAGAACAAATAAATCCGACCATATCTTGTAATGCATTGGCGGGAATTACCACTCCTCAAACCATCAAGATAGAAGGACAAATCAAGAAGAAAAAGGTAATAGTGTTGATTGATTCAGGAAGCACCCACAATTTTATTCATTGTAGGGTAGCAAAAGAATTGAATTGCTTCCTATATCCAGCACCAGAGTGTCAAGTGATGATTGCAAATGGAGGAACAATAAATTTCTCTGGAAGGTGCCATAATATCAAGCTATCCATGGGAGAATATGTATTGACTATCCCAATGCTTTCCATTCCAATGGGAGGTGATGATGTTGTACTAGGAGTCCAATGGCTACAATCCTTGGGTACAATAGCTTTTAATTTTCAAGAAATTTTCATCAAATTTTCTACGGAAGGAAAGGAAGTTGAATTAAGGGGTATTGCAGGGAAACCAGGAAAGATAATCAGCTCTAATGGCATGACTAAGCTTCTTAAAAAGGAGCAAAGAGGTGTAATTGCACAATTATGTTCGCTAGATGTTTCCACATTGGAATCATCTATTTCTCCAGATCTCCAAAAAGTCCTGGACAATCATTCCAAGGTATTTGAGACTCCCAAAGGTCTCCCACCTATGCGTGATCATGATCATGCTATTCATCTGATTCCAGGAAGTGTTCCCCAAACATCAGGCCGTACAGATATCCCTATGCCCAAAAAAGTGAAATTGAACGTATGGTTGCAGAAATGCTAGAGGCTGGTATAATTCAACCGAGTCAAAGTTCTTTCTCAGCTCCAGTAGTATTGGTGCACAAGAAGGATGGATCATGGCGCATGTGTTCGGATTATAGGGAGCTCAACAAGCTCACTATTAAAGATAAGTTCCCCATTCCTGTCATTGATGAATTACTGGATGAATTGCATGGATCAATTTACTTCACCAAGTTGGATCTTCGTTCGGGATATCATCAAATTAGAATGAAGATTGAAGACATTCCAAAAACGGCATTTAGAACTCATGAGGGTCATTATGAATTTTTGGTCATGCCTTTTGGCCTTACCAATGCACCTTCAACATTTCAAGGTTTGATGAATTCAATTTTCAAACCATTCCTTAGAAAATTTGTGTTAGTATTTTTTGATGATATACTAATCTACAGCAAGTCTTGGAAGGATCATGTTGAACATGTTGACAGGGTGCTACAACTATTGGAGGAGAAACAATTATATGCAAAAAGATCCAAATGTTTCTTTGGAGTCCAGGAGGTGGAATATTTGGGTCATATTGTATCTCATGAAGGAGTTAAGGTAGACCCTAGCAAAATTAAAGCCATTAAGGAATGGAAAATCCCCACATCCATAAAGCATCTGCAAGGATTTCTTGGGTTGACAGGGTATTATCGCAAGTTTGTTAAGAATTATGGGAGAATAGCAGCACCTCTAACAACATTATTGAAGAAAGATTCATTTTCATGGACTCCGGAAGCAACAAAGGCCTTTGAACATCTTAAAGAGGCAATGTGCCAAGCACCGGTCTTAGCTACACCGGACTTCACAAAAACCTTTATTGTGGAATGTGATGCTTCAGGAAATGGAATTGGTGTTGTTCTAATGCAAGATGAAAGACCCATTGCTTTTGAAAGTCGTCCAATCAAGGGAAAGTTTTTAAGCAAAGCTATTTATGAAAAGGAAATGTTGGCAATACTCCATGCACTTAAGAAATGGCGACCCTACCTAATGGGAAGACACTTCAAGGTAAAAACGGATCATGATAGCCTTAAATACTTTTTAGAACAAAGATTATCCTCTGAAGAGCAACAAAAGTGGGTCACAAAGATGTTGGGTTATGACTTTGAAATCATCTACAAAAAAGGGAAGCAAAATGTGGTGGCAGATGCACTCTCAAGAAAGGATGAGGATGTGGAAGCATTGTTGTGTGCCATTTCTATTATCCAACCAGATTGGATAAACGAAGCAAGGAAGGAATGGAAGAATGACGAAGAAGTGTGGGCACTTATTCGAAAGCTACAACAAGATTCCAGTACTTCTGATACATTTAGCTGGCAAAATGATTCATTATGGTACAAAGATCGCTTATACCTCTGTAAGAATTCCCAGCTAAAACAAAAGATTCTTATGGAATTGCACACTTCTCCCTTAGGAGGGCACTCAGGATTTTTAAAAACTTACCACAGGGTTAAGAAGGAATTTTTTTGGGATGGCCTTAAATCAGATATTCAAAAGTTTGTGGCGGAATGTTTGGTTTGCAACAAAATAAAGTTGAAACAATTAAGACACCGGGTCTATTACAACCTTTATCCATTCCAAGCCAACATTGGGAGGAGGTTTCAATGGATTTTATCACAGGTTTACCCAAGTCTGAGGGAAAGAGTGTCATCATGGTGGTAGTTGACAAAATTACCAAGTATGCACACTTTTGTGCATTATCACATCCATTTAAAGCCAGTACAGTTTCTACTGCATTTATGGAAACAGTTCAAAAGCTACATGGAAACCCAAAGATTATTGTAAGTGACAGAGATCCCATTTTCACTGGAAATTTTTGGACAGAATTATTTTCTTGTCTTGGTACTCAGTTAGCTCATAGCTCATCTTATCATCCTCAATCTGATGGGAAAACTGAGATAGTAAACAAATGTTTGGAAGGATATCTTCGTTGCTTTGTATCTGATAAACAGACACAATGGGTCAAATGGTTGCCTCTCGCTGAATGGTGGTATAACACTTCCTTCCATACAGCAACAAAAATGACCCCATTTATGGCACTTTATGGGTATCAACCACCATCCATCACATCATATTTAAGAGAAAATTCTAAGGTTCAGGCAGTGGAACATCACATCGAACATCAACAACAAGTCCTCCAACTCTTAAAGGATAACCTCGTGTTGGCACAAAATAGAATGAAACAACAGGCATATCAACATCGCAGTGAAAGAAGTTTTGATGTAGGTGATTGGGTATTCCTACGGCTACAACCATATAAGAAAATGTCCCTAAAGCAAGCTAAGAAGGATAATAAATTATCACCAAAGTATTATGGTCCGTACAAGGTGTTGCAAAAGATTGGTACTATGGCATACAAATTGGAGCTTCCTGCAGCTTCTCGATTGCACCCAGTTTTCCATGTTTCATGTTTAAAGAAGGTTATAGGCGACAAGCTCCCAATTCAAACAATATTGCGAGAACTTGACGAGGAAGGAAAAATTATATTGGAACCGGAAGCAGTCACAGAAACAAGAACTCGACAGCTACGAAATCGATCAATTTCAGAGTATCTTATCAAGTGGAAGAACTTATCCACTGAAGATTCCACATGGGAGGATGAGAATTTTATACATAAGTATCCAGAACTACTCAAGTGTTGAGGACAACACTTTTTTGAAGGAGAGGGGCATGTTGGGTCCCTATAATACTAGTGATTACCCCATTAATATTGTAGTTATACCCCTTATTTATATTGTTGTGCCCCTATTACCCCCATATTGTTATTTATGTGCCCCATAGAATCCCTCTATTGTTATTTTTGTGGCTTTATATTATTATTGTTAGGTCGGCTGGATTATATTGTGACTCCATAGACTCCTATATATAGAAAGGAGGTTTTGTCATTTGAATGATCCAAGAATCGTTCATTTATGTAATGTAAAGGAGGTTGCCCCCTCGAAGAGGCTGAATTCTAAGGTGTTGATCTATCTTTTCTATCTTTTCTTGAGCTGGTTTCATAACAACCACAAATGCTCCAAGGAATCTCGGAAAGAGATAATTGCAAGCCGACCTCAAGTGTGCCTTGTATATATCTTGTTGGCAAAGAAACTAATTTTACTATATGTTCTACTCGATTAACACATTTGTCAATTGAAAACATAATATCAAAAAAAAATGTTGTAGTATCATAGGATTCCACATCATCAAATGAGGACAATAATATTTTTTCAATGGAGACACAAAATGACAAAGAAGTTTCTACTTATTTTTCCAATTTCTATAGTAAGTGCTACACTCACTCACATAAATTTAAATCTATGATATGAGCACAAGGTGCTATAATACAAGAAACACAAAAGCAACATGTAAAGTCAAATAAACCAATTTAGGCATATTTGCAATAAATCCAAGACATGCCTACATATGCATGCTGCATTTGTGATAGATTTTCCTCTGGAAAGGACATGAAGTCTATTAACAAAGACATATTATCTACTATTGTTTATCTAATGCCTCTTCAGATTTCAAACCCTTTAAACTTAAGGAACAAATATGCAAATCTTGTAAAAATGCAATACTCAATGAAAAAGTCCCTACATTTGCATCACCTCTTTATATTAGAAGAAATGAAAAATTGATGTCCGTTGCATAATTGACATATTTGGAAGAGAGGTTAGTGGCACCAAGGATGGATTTTGCAAAAATAAGACAATTTGGTTACAAAAGATCACAATTTGGCTTAACAGTAACAATCATAAATGTTCTTTCTAGTCTAGATAGAATTCATAGAGCATTGCCTAGAGATATTGATGACAATATGACAATGGAAATTATGGTAAAAAGAAAATTGGAATACAAGAATGCCTATTTGTTTGGAAATATTTGAACCAAGAAAGTGATGTGTGCATTACATGATTTGTGCAACACATCTCTATACAAGAGCAAACAAATAGTAATCAACTATGAATGGAAAAACATTTTGATCGAAGTAGAAAATATCATGATAACGATAGTCCAAAAATGAAGGAAATGGACTCACCAAATGCAGATAATGATCTAAAGAAAGAAACTGAAACACTTAGACATGGCTATTCAAAGGCCCACCTTATCCATGATCTTGATACAAGAATAATACAGATTGCACCTTCTGAAGGGTTTCACCCCCTAGGCATTTTTCAAGACAAATTCTCTGAAGAACTGAATTTTTTGACGCTGTTCTTTGGATCAAGTCACCCTACTAATGTTATTGACAACTTTTCGTATCAAATAATTTCAGAGTGGGAACTATTTCACAAGTTTGGTGACTTTTCAACACATATTACAAACATATTTTTTAAAGTAATTCATATTTTGATAAACTAGGTTTCTAATTGAGGTTGGATTTCTATTTGCAAAGGAGAGCTAAAAGGACAAAAACTAGTTGTTAAAGATGTTAAAAATAAAAGCAATATTCATAAATGATTAAAGTCACCAATTACATATCAATGTTTAAGAAGCATCCCCACATCACCTGACTATTTTGAACATCTACGAAAAGATATATTTGCAATGATACGACAACTTGGTCCACCAACTTTCTTTGTGACATTCACTAGTGTTGAGCATATTTTGGAACCATTGATAAATGCATTAAAAATACAAAGTACTTACTTCATAACAAATGTGGCAAAGAACTTCAATGATGAATGCATTGACACATTGATCAAACGTCATTTGGTCATATGTAGTTGATATTATAGGCATAGAATCTCATCACTACGTTCCTTGTTAACAAAATACAAAGAATTATTTGGTCAAGTGCAATAATTTTTTTTTTATTACAGAATTCCAAAGTAGAGAAACAGAGCATGACCATGGATTTATTTGGATTCTAAATGCACCAATATATCAACAATACCATGATTTCGATGTCATAGGTTTCATTTATCAATATTTGACTTGTGATTCAATAATTTTGTCGAATCAAATGATTCAATTTTAGACTCATCACCACATAAAAAATTGCAAAAAACATATAAATTCTAGTTGTAGATTTGGTTTCCCTATCCCACCAATTAATGAAACTTGTATCTTGCATCCTTTGTGTAATGAAAACAATGATAAGCATACAATTCAAAAGAAACTTTCATTTCTTCTATAGGATAGATCCAATTCCAAGAACATAACATTTTCCATGTTTTTAGCCGATCTTGGAATTATAAAACAAAATACACCATGTTCTTATGATTTTGCATTACTTGGCCAATTATACTGCTAAAAATAAATCCTTGTGATGTGTGGATAAATGAATTTGCAAAAAAAATCCCTTCGTTGTGGCAAGAAAACTTAGACGCTCAATGTATTTTAGATGCCTATGTTGCAACAACATATTGCAGCTCTTATATGAAAAAATGGATCGCTCCATAACAACTACATTCAAACAAATTCAAGAAAACTGCATATCCAGTGGAGATAACAAAATTGAAACTATTTGTAAGCTTGGAAACACATTTCTAAATATGCAACAAATGTCAAGTCAAAAAGAAGTCCACATTTCTCTATCATTGCCTTTGTATTCAACTTCTAGAAAAACTATTTTCATTAACACTGCTCCAGCTAAAAAACAAAAATATGTTCTAAAAATACCTATTTTGTTAGAACAAGAACCCGATAATTCTGAAGATATTGTTTGCATGACAACTGTTGATAGATATGTTGCACGTCTTGTTGCCCTTAAGCAGGTTTGCTTGGTATAATATGTTTCCCCTTATTCAATCACAAAAAAGAAAAAGAAAACGTTCATGTGTCATAAGATTCATTTGATACAATGAACATGTGGACCCATAAAACCATTATAGATAATAAAAAAATGATGCTTTACATCCCATACAGGGAGTATGAATACACATTAAATAAAAATGAATAAGCATGGACTCAAGCATACTTTTGTCATAAACACATTATCAATGTCACAATAATAATAATAATAATTCTCGTTTAGTCGCACCATGGGGTGATATTGAAGTTGCTTCCACTACAATTGCATCCCAAAGTGACAAGATATTTACGCTACACTTGCCATTAGAAACTGAGAATAGGGATTTTTCTAATGAAAAAATATGACATTCAACAAGAGCTGCAAGAGAAAATGCAATTAAAAAACACTCAAATTAAGTATACAAAAAATAATGAATTCATTAAGCATACCTTTGTTTTGGACACATTGGCATACCATGAAATTATGAGATAAAAAATTCAAGAGCAACAATCAATAATCAAACAAATAGTTCTATGGAAAAAATAATCCTGGTAATCATTTCTATGTGTTTATCACTGGAGGTGCGGGTACAAGAAAAGCATTCACTGCACAAGCACTTTACCATGAACTCGTACAAATTTATGAAAAATATTTACAAAGTGACCCTTTGAAAAAAAAAGGTCTAGTACTTGCATTTATTGGCAAAGATGCATATACTACACATGGTGTTACAGTCCATTCATCTTGTATTTTCCACTTTCACCATGTCACATGATGCCATTGGCTTCTAACACACTCGATGTATTGAGAAAATAATATGAACAACTTAAATTTTTGTTGATAGATGAGGCTTCATTAATTGGGTCTTTATTTCTTTATAACATTGACAAGCGACTCCGTGAAATTATGCATACTCCAGCTTCCTCATTTGGTAACCTTCACATAATATTATATGTTGACCTATGTCAAGCATAGCCTATACGTGATTGTTAGATATTTTAACAACTGCGTCTTAAAGGAACTAGTGCTCCTTACAATGTTTGGAAATAAAATGTGAAAACTTATGAACTAAAACAGGTAATGTGACATGAAAATAAACAATTTGTATACATCTTAAACAGAATCAGGACATGTTCACATACTGATGATGATCTTGCATTATTGAACAAACATTGTTATAGATTGGCACCAAATGGTCCAACTTTTCAATACCTATTTTATTTAAACAAGAATGTACATGAACATAATGAAATAATGTTGCCTCTCATTGACAAAGAAGTAATTATATTAAATTCATATGATAGAACAATTGCCTCAAAAAATATAAATCACAATAAATAGATCAAACTACAGTTGACATCTTCTATTGTGCTAAAATAAAATATGCTTGTTGAACTAATTAAAGTAAATTACAATATTCGGGATGGCTTGGTGAATGTTGCTGAAGGAATTTTTAGAGCATCAAAGACATTTGAAAATGGTGCAATTTGGATCGAATTTGTTGATGCAGTTGTTGGCACTATTCAATAGGAAAAATTGGCACATTTGTACAAATATGGACTAATGTCTACATGGACACTTGTTGCTAGAGTTTGTAGGAATAATGAATCAAACAACATAATTAGTTTTACAAGAGAAAAATTTCCTATTTAACTGGCATGTGCATGAACTATACATCGACCATAAGGATTAACAATGGAAAATTTTTATTTTGACCCAAAAGGGGTTAGGCAACAGGGACTTGTTTATACTGCACTTTCTCGTGTCAAAGATATTAAGTCCTTGTATTTATTAAACAAATTGGAACATAGTAACTTTTCTCTCAATGAAAAAGTTTTTGTTGAGCTAAATAGACTTAGACAAGATGCCTACTATGAGCTTGAATATAACATATATCAAAATATATAATTGACAATTGACAATATGTTCATTGAAAACTCGTAGTTTGTTCTTGCATTTCAAAGCTATCATTGCTAACTATGATCTAATGAGTGATGAGATTCTTTGTTTCCAAGAAACAAAAGCAAAATCGCCTCCATCAAATCCATTATTGTCTAGCAAATATGACTACATACATTTATACCATTTACATGGAATTCTCACATACTATAGAAAAAATATTGTGGTTGAGAATCATTTCAGTTATAAAAAAGACCAAATTGAATCAACAATTGCAACATTTCATGTTGAAAAAAAACCATTATACTTGCAAATGTGTATATTGCACCAAATACAAACATTGAAAAAATAAATAATTTCATCAAATTCATTTTAGAGCACACTTGTAACAGCTACCCAATTGTGCTTGTTGATGACTTCAACAACAAAAAACTACTTTCATTTATGCAAAATAATGGCTTCAATTTTCATACAAAAAACCAACAACTGACTATAGCTCAATGTTAGATCAATTTTGGACAAATCTGTCAGCTAATATTGTTTCTTTCCATGTCTTTGATGCTTATTGGACAGATCATCATATAATTTGTCTTGCCATATATTTGTTGTCACCTTGAGTCATTTTTCCAATGTTCGTATTCTACAATTTCATTGTTGGCTTGTCACAATATTTTTCATATTTGGAAATGTGCACCTTTGACATATGCCTTGATTTGCAAACATTTGAAAACAAATTAATTATGCACAACAAAAAACAATAAAGCAACAAAAACATGCAAATTTAAAATTTTGGTAATTCTTTGAACCATGAACATAAATTTGTGGTATTTGTAATGTATAACTATAAATTTCTATGCCATGCTTGGCTTGCAATTTGCATTTTCATTCTCACTTTGTTGTATTTTGCTCCATATAGTAAATAGTATTATTTGCTTTAGCTTGTAGGTCATATTTCATTATTTCTTGTGCACCTTCTTTTGATTAAAAAAAAAGAGGTTCCCATCATAATTCTTAATGACACATTTCCAAAAGTGAACTATATGTATATTTGTTAATGAAATCTATAAAACATTTTTTTTTTTTGTAACTTATGCACGTTTACCACATAGCCACCAACAATGGCTTATAGTACCATAAAAACATAATTTGTGTATATATAATTTATCATTGTAGAGTATACATTGTTTTAAATGTTATTTATACACTTGTCTCTTATTTGATGACTTTCATTTTCGTTTTCTGGCAAGGATTGGTCTAGTTATTTGGAACAATATCATGGAAACATCTAGCTCTAGAATACAAATATTGGAAGAAAAAATGGTGGAAAATGAGAATCCAAAATGGTTAGGTTTGTTTTGAATTGAATGTTTGTATAGTCAAATGACACATTTGCATTAAATCAATATCGGTGTTTTTTGAAGCATGTTGTTTTGTTTTGACTTTGCATATAAGCAAAGAAAAACCAATGAAACCAACATCCTCTTCAATCATTGAAATATGCTCAGGAGCATATGAATTTTTTTTTGAAGGTGATATATTGGTTATTTATGGGCCAACACAAACTAAAGTACTAATTCTCCTGCAAAGTCGTGACTGCTCCATGTTGATTTGGCTGATAGTGACAGCCAACTGACTATCACAATGATCATTTCTAAAACATGTTTACTGTTAGAAATCATGTTCGAATTATAGATTTTGTGATAAGAAACAAGGGTATTTATGAATGAGGAGATGCAAAATGGTGCATAGAGTTACAGGACAAAACCATGGTTGAATCAATTGCACATGTTGGCAAAGAACGTAGACTGGCTCCAAAAACAACAATACATAGTCTTGTTGTCTCAAGTGATGCATATGAAGTTGGTTTAACAGGAGCAATAGTAATAGATCACCAAAATAAAAAGCAATTAGAACTGAATATAAAGGACGATTAAGCTGCAGAGGACAATGCAATTGTAATTTTGTTGCTAAAATAACTATACTTGCATTCTAAACAAAAAAATAATAGTTTCTTTGAAACTTCGTTATTGTATCTTTGTTTTACTTTGTTATAAAGGTAGAAATTACCTCATTATTTTTTATGTAAATTGCTTAACCAAAAATATGTTTCCTGATTGATTGCAACTGTTATTGAATGATAGTCATAGAGAACATTTTTTCAAAATATAGTATGAATTGGCATCAAAGATGACTCTGCTCTATTTGTTCAAAAACATTGTCAGAAATGATGTGAAAGGGAGTCAACAATTACACTCTGGATCAACAACTTTTCTTGAGCCATTGAATGATGAATTTGCAAGAGCGCATTTACTGTCTTTTGTAATGTCAAGAACACAGGTATATTTACCAATATCTTTTTTGTTCAAGTAACAGTAGTTTTATTTTGATGTACAAAATCTTGGATTTTGATAACACATATTGGATCTAACAATTCAATTTTCCTTCGGGCAAAAAAAAACACAGATCCAAGGAGTGTTGAAAGCCAAAAATGTTTTCTCTCCTCCTTTTCAGTGAATTTTCCATAAATGCAAACAACTCGTTCATTCAACCATAGATAAATGCACAATTTGTAAAGATGGCGCAACATTTAACTATGATTACAATGTTGAATGCACGTTAGAAATAGAGAATTGAAAAATTGATTGTATGTTGTAGATGCCACAGTTAAAATAACATTGCCCAGTTATTGTTGAGACAAGCTTTCAGGAATATGTGCAAAGCATATCATGTACAGTTTTGAATTTAAGAAAATTTTGTATTCGAGGTATTTTTACTTTAATAGTTAACAACATTATTGTTGAGTTAAAAGTGTTGTGACCAACAGACAAAAATATTCTTTTATACATCAAGTTCATACATTTTGATAGTTAAGTTATTGTTGCTCTTTTCATTTTTTGTTTTTTGTATGGAACCAATTCATAATTCACAAATACTTGCAGAAATACTAATATATACTTTTTCTTTTATTGTAGATTGTAGAATTACAAAACAGAAAACGTTTAGTCGAGTGCTTTCTTGATAAGTGCTTAAATATCTCAATCAAGAATGCTTTCATTTTTTTTTTGATAACTAGTTCTTGTTTCTCTTTTTCCTATAAGTTTTCCTGCTCCAGATGAAAACAAAGAGCAAAATGCACACTATGCAATATGATATTTCAGTTATATCAAAATTTCTATGAGACCACACCCGGATGCGGGTGCCTTAATTAATTTTTAATGCTTGTGCATGCGAAGTGGGCAGCTGGCATTCCACTGAGCTGGCTCTGGCGGTTCGAGGTAGGTGATTTACAGGCATTAATGGATCATCGGGCTCGAGGTATGCAGGCAAGTGATTTCAGTATGGCGCGCATTCACCACGGCATATTTGCTCCGAGTTCTTCAGGCATTGGCATATTTGCTCCGAGTTCTTCAGGCATTGTTCTCCTCTGGTGGTTATGTCCTCAGCGCCTCTGCGCAGCCCAGAGAATTTGGAAGCCCCCCTGGCTTCATAATTGGTCTCATTCTGCCTGCTTCAGGTATATGGTTCTGGTTCTTTCCGACGGCGTCTGGTGTATTGAGTCAGTCTTCTCCATTTGCGTCCAGTCTATTGATTTCGTCTCGCCCGTCTCTGTAAGGTGTTTCGATTTAGTCTTTTCTGAAAGTGTCTGGTTCGTGCATTGGGTTTATTCAGTCTTTGTTTGGTTTTTTCTTGTGGTCTATTCTATCTACTACGAGCTCTGCATTTGGGTCTTCAGTATAGAGGTCTGGTCCTCAAACTGGGTTCAATTAGCCTGTGTCTGGCCGCTTCACTCTCACCTTCAGTCTCCCGGCTCCTTCAATCCGCAGATTTATACTGTAATGGCCCGTCGTCACGGCATCCCCAGGCGTGGCAGTAATTCAGGGTCCCGTGGAGGCTCTCGGGGTCGTGGTGGCTCTGTCCCTCAACGTATAACTCCGTTAGCCTCTGCCTCTCCATCCTCTCCGCTCTCTGACCATTCTAGACCTACCCTAAACAGCTCATTTCAAATGACCCGGTTCAAGTTCAGAAGCAGGCTTAATAAGCCTCTTATCTCAGCTACTATAACTGTTATGTTCTCGGAGGAGGAAGTTGAGCTTACAAGCTCGGAAGAAACCTCCAAGGAACAGTCTCATTCTCAAAATTCTAGTGATTTTCAGGGTAGCTTGGCTGGAGTCGTCCTCAATGACTCTGCTGCGTTGCACGAAGAGGGCCAACAGGAAGACTTTCGCCCTCAGCCAGCTTCACCTCAAGAGCAAATTATAGCTTGTGAGCCTGCGCGCCTCTCTGGAAGTGTTCTGAACCTTGTTCTTCCTCCAGAAGGCAGCATGATGGAAGCTGAAGATAATGTGATGGTAACCTGGGTAAGCTCCCCCAACCAGGCAAATGAGAACGCTACAGACTCGCCACCGCAGGTTTAATTACTCTTGGCTTCAGCGACATGACAACAAGTTATCTTATGATTTCTGGTTTTTGTGTGAAATTCTCAATGTGCATGGCTTCTTTTCTTATCAGCATGAAATTTTACAGTCTCCAGGACATAATTTTGGTTTTCCATCTTTTTGTAATAGTGACTGTAAAGGACAGCATTTTTGTAAAAGATCAGCTCCTTCTGAAGCTTCGATCTTATATAGCTCAGTTTAGTTTTGGGTCTCTCAAGCTTACCATAATTCTCACTTCTATGATTCTCATTTTTGTAAAAAGAAGGCAATGTGCTACCTGCAACAGTCTTTTTGATAGAGGGCAGGCTACAGCCCCCTCAGAGGTTCAAACCTCTTTGTAAATATTTTTTTCCTTTAATCTTAATAGAATAGTCTTTATACAGAAAAAAATAAATAAATAAAAAATTTCTATGAGACCATGGTCTTGTTTTTTGTTAATAAGAACATTAATCTTAGTTCCACATTAACATAGTGTAACTCCAGAATAGTTAGTATGTCATATTATATATATGTTGATGTTTTTATCTGCACTGTTAAAATATTGGCTTGGATTCTCGTTTGTTGTAAATTCTAGAATTATGTTCTGTTAGGGGAAAAAAGAAAGGAAAAAGAAGGAAACAAAATAGTTGCATGTGTATCAATGTGTTCATTTTTATATATGCACAATTCAATGCTCTATGTTTAAAGAAGGCAGCACAGGAGAATTGAGATACCTATGTTTTCATTTTATTTTTCCATAGATCAAATCATCCTTATTTTCCTTTTTGTATAGTTATTTTTTCATGTACTGTTCATTTTATAATAGTTTTTTTGTTCCTGTTTTCTGAGCTATATAGTGTTGGGATGCAGTTATATACAATTGCAACTTTCTTGTGCAATGAATTAAGAGATTTTGTATCTTGTTTCTCTTTTCTAGTTTTTTCTTAAAACATTTTTTTTGTCTCTTCTTGAAAAATAAAAAATAAAATAAAATAAAAATAAAACAAAGAAAGAAAAATTGCAAGTATCTCAATTTCTTGATTTATGTACATGTTCAATGAAATGTTATGTGTAAAAAAAAGGAGGCCTCTATAGGGGCATTCAGACATTTGTGTTTTTTTTTCACATATATCAAATCTTCCAGAAATTTTATTTTTATATTTGCGCAAGTGTTTTTTGCATGTTGTGTGCTTTTGTTAATTGGCTTTGTTGCACAGGGATTATTATTTCCTAAGCTTTATAGTGTTGCAAAGCAATTACATATAATTGTGAATTTATTTTCTAATGAATTAACAAAATGTGCATCATATTTTTGTTTTCTAATTTTCTTTGTTTCTTCTTGTAAAGCATATCCGCTTGCAAAAATTTATAAATTTAGCTATAGTATAAGGAACATGTGGCTCTTCTAATTCTAGGTGCAATGATAGTAATGTCGGATAATTTTTTGGCTCTTTTTCATCATTGATACATGGTCACGTGCATGCATCGTTTCTGTAGCCACTTGTTTTTTCATTTCAAGATAATGTAATTTATTGTTTACCATAGCACATGTTAATAGTTTCCAACATTTGTATTGTGATAATGTTTCTTTGATAGATGGTGAATGACATATGTACTATTGAAATCAATGATCCCTTTTTTGTAGAACATTGTCATTGCTATGAATAATAAATATATTAGTTATTTTGAATTGTGAGCTCTTATGATAAATTTTTCATTGACCTATGTAATCAATGTTACTTAGAGATTATGGAAAATTTTAGTTTCTCTCTACCATTGTTTTTTGTAACAATATTTTCTTAGGTATTTTGTGTATTTATTATTTAACATATATAATTTAGTACTCTAGATATATTATAAATAAGAGATTCAGAAATTTGTAAAATAATCTTTGAATCATTGGTAGCTTGATTTCTTATTTTCGATCTCTCATGTCACTCTGGAGTTTGTGCTTTCACTGTAACAATATGGAACTCATTATGATTGATAAAAATATCTCTAAACTT
The DNA here is from genome assembly GCA_031772625.1 of Pinus tabuliformis. NCBI lineage: Eukaryota > Viridiplantae > Streptophyta > Pinopsida > Pinales > Pinaceae > Pinus > Pinus tabuliformis. The sequence goes on along the minus strand of CM062813.1, from coordinate 552,696,823 downwards.
GTATGTCTGGACACACCTAGTTCCAAAATGTTGAAATTTGTCCTATCATTGAATCAAGTGCTTTTATCCTTGTATTCATTAAGCATAGTATAATTATGTTCAATGTTAATTCAATTTCATTTAGCCCTGAATTGGAGGCAAAAATGTTATTTGCATCAATACAGTAATCAAAAAGATATGTCAGATGGAATTTTAAAACATAATTGCGAAGTATAACAGAAAATGTGTCTACAATTGCTCTCTAACCACCTATTTTTATTGTACCAATATTGTCAATGAATCAATGAACTAAGGTCAGTGACAATCCAAAACACATGCCACACACTTAAAATAGTGCAGTGACTGAAGGAGCATAAAAGCATAAATTTATGGATAAAGAGGTATGTGTTTTTTAGGCACTTATTACATATTATTTAATATTGTTGGGAATTTTTATGAAATTTCCTTTGAGTACACTTATCTGCCATTTGATGTACTCAATATAGCAGTATTATGCATCCACATAATCATGATACAAGAAATAATGCACTCATTTCTAGAATCAAAACTAGTTTGCATGTATTGCACATTTTAATATTTTAATGTTAATATTATATTAATCTCACAATGCATATTTTTCCCTGTAATTTTGTGCTTTTCAATATTAGTATTTGTTTCATCATGTGGTTTTGAAAAAAAATCATTATGTTGCCTTTCTTATGGGTTTTGTATTATATTGTTCTTTTGCTTGCAGGATGGTACAAGTTGCTACATCAGCTCACTGAATCCAAAAACTAGAAAAACAACAATAATGTGAAACTGAATTTTAGGTAAACTCGGAAGTCATAAATAACATGTTTTACTCTTGTCATTTTTGAACTTTTTTGCTTTACATTGATACTAAGGTCTTTTTTCACAAGACGAATTATGATATATTGATTTTTGCACTAGGCTTCTACAAGGACACAACGTATATCTTCTAATCATTGAGCAATATTCCATTTTCTTGCTTCTTTTCCATAATTTTGATTGAAATAAATAAAAATGGTATCAATGTTATTTCCTTTCATGTCTGTGATAAACGTTCATATATTTCTTTTTGTTGATTTTGCAATTATGCATTGTACAAGATAATTGGAAATTTGTGCCACCGGAGAGGAAACCAGTGAAAAACATGATAGCTATCATATTTGTGGTGATCTTAGATATACTCTTCTTTGTTCAGACATTTAGAATCCAAAAACTTTGTTACTCATTTGTCCATGTTATTTTGATATTGTTCTTATTCATTGCTTTCACTACAATATCGTTACACATGATACAAGTGTCTTCAAAGCATTTTGTCACAAAAATATTTTTGATTGCTTTGGAGAAAAAATCAAAACATCCTTGTATTTTAGCTGGAGGAATAGTTCTATGTATAGCAAGTATATAAAATTCTTTCGATGCCTGAACAATGTGCTTCGTGGTTATCAAACATAGTATACATTAGTAACTTTAACTATGGCACTTGTAAACAATTATTTAGAAATTACTAAATCTAGCCTTGATCGCCAGTTTCAAGCAACAGGAATCCAAAAATATATTTATACATTTACTAATCAAGTCTTTATTGCTAATATTAAGTAAATAGCACACAAGAGCTAAAAACAATGTAAACTTTGAAACGGGAACTATAAACTCAAAATGGGAACTGTGGCCAAAAAACCCCAAAAAACATCAAAAACAGTGCTAAAAACGAAAAGTGTTGATGTTGGAATAACACCTTTTTTTTTCTTGGGTAAATTTTCAACATGTTTTAAAAATGGCGGTGAAAACCAATTTTTTGCGCAAAAATTATCCAAAAAACACCCTAAAAAACGAATAGTGTTAATTCTGGAAGAACACTTTTTTTTTTCAAAAGTAAAATTTCAACATTTCGAAATAATGGCGTAAAATATTTTATCATGACCCCGAAAAACATTAAATTTAAAAAAAATAATGAAAAAATAAAATAAAAAAAATTAAAAATAAAAATTAAAACAATGAAAAAACAAAAAACAAAAAAAAGTAAAAAAAAAAATAACAAAACATAAATTAAAATATATAATAAAAACAAAACATAAAATAAAAATATAAAACTTAAAAAAAAAATCAAATATAAAAAAAAAAATAATATATATATATATATATATATATATATATATATATATATATAATATAAAAAAAAAAAAACAAAATTAATGGTAAAAATTAAAAAACTAAAAAAAAAATATAAATTTAAAACAAATAAAAAGTAAAAAAAAAAAAAAAAAAAATCTTGTGAACCATCTAAAAATTGGCAAAAGAAAAAAATACGGAAAAGAAAAAAAAAAACATTTAAAATAAACTAAAAATTAAGTAGGTAAAAATAGAAAAAAAAGAAAAAAGAAAAAAAAAACAAACAAACTAGATTAAAAAAAATAGAAAATTAACAAAAAAAAATAAAAAATACTAAAATTAAGATTAAAATGTTGATTACTTAAAAAAACAAATATAAAAATATATATAAAAGACAAAAACAAAAAATAAAAAAAAAAGTTAAAAAAAAAACAAATATCTCACAACCCAAAAAAGAATTTGGAAATATATATATATATATATATATAAGAAAGTTAAGTAAGTAAAAACAGAGAAATTAAAAAAAAAAAAAAAATATTAGCAAAAACCAAGAAAAAAAAGAAAAAGAAATTAAAAACAAACTAGTTTTAAAAAAAAATAGAAAATTATCGAAAAAAATTAAAAAAACTAGTGAAATTAATATTAAAAAAAAAATAAAAATAAATTCGAATTATAAAAAAAAAAAAAACCAAAAAATGCGTATTTTTTATTAAAAAAAAATCTAATTATTTTTTATTAAACCTACAATTTTTATTTAAAAAAAAAAAAAATTTAATTTTTTTTAAACTTTTTTTTTTTAATTTAAAAATACAATAAATTAAAAACATTTTAATTTTTTTTCAAAAAAATTTAATTTTTTAATTCAAATTTAAAAAATTATTACAAAAAAAAAAAATTAAAATTTGATTATTTTTTTTTTAATGGATTTTTTTTTATTAAAAAAAATTGCGACACTCCGCTATTTTTATAAATTGTAAATGTTTTTTTATTTTTTATTTTTCATTTGAAAAGACATATATTTTCCGCCATTTTCATATTTTTTGGGTTTTTTTTTTATAATTTGATTTTATTTTTGTTTTTTTTTAATATTAATTTTACTAGTTTTTTTAATTTTTTTCATTAATTTTCTATTTTTTTTTAAACTAGTTTGTTTTTAATTTACTTTTTTTTCCTAGTTTTTGCTAATGTTTTTTTCTTAATTTCTCTATTTTTACTTATATATATATATATATATATCCCGTAGAAAAAGTCGTAATTTATATTAGTTAAAGAAATTACATTCTGTAGATGTCTAAACATATGCATAGTGAGGCTGGCTGCCTCTCAGACGGTAGCAAAATATACACAGTTTGTTTCAACCATGTACATGTAGCACAAAAAAAACCGATTTTTCCTCCACGCAGGGAGTTTACTGGTCTCATATAGATTGTATCATAATACCAGTGATAAACTTGTTATAGTGCTCCACGCAGGGAGACTTTAGAGTATGTAGCTGTAAAAAAGATATTACTAACAAAAACCGGCCTGTAGCGACCTGGAAAAGTGTCTGTAATGTAAATAAAAACATCAGTGTTTGCAGCGACTGCTATACCACTTCCTTTTAGAGGAAGAAAAAACCCGTGATTCAAAACCGAATGCAAAAAACCCTGTGTGGATAGGATGGAACCATCTTCAAGGCTGTATGTCTCTTTGTGCGCGTGGATCTACAAATGGCCTGTGATAGTGACGATGGAAGGTTCCATCCACTTCTTCCTGTATTAACCAGTCTTCCTCTTGCCTTTGCGCTGCCTGCTTGGATAGGAGGTCCGCCCTTGAGTTGCGCTCCCTGTAAATATGATAACAATCAAATTTTTCAAAAGCTGCTATTAGCCTGTGTGTCTCATCCAGTATATGTCTCAAAGAATAAACAGTGCAGATAGATGTTCTGTTGAGCCAGTTGCAGACAAGTTTTGAGTCTCCAAATAATTGTAGTTTAGTGCAACGTTTTTCAAGGGCAAAGTGGATGAGGTGTTTGGCGGTGGATAGCTCGGCATAATTATTTGTGCCCCTTCCCAGGTATATTTGTAATTTGAAGCAGTGTTCTTCCCGAAGGAAAAGGAGGGCTCCTCCCCCACAGCCATCTGCTTGTGCTGAGCCATCAAAATAGGCCCAGGGGTAAGATTTGTCAATGTGTTCAGGGGTAATAGTTCGAGGAGGGGCAGGAGGGGGGTCATCAGGGAGGAGAGCGTAGTCTGCAAGGATGTGAGATCTGATGGATGGCCAGGATGGTGTTTTATGGTCAAAAATAGCACGATTCCTCGCCGTCCAGATAGCCCAGCTCATGAGGAGGGGGATGTTCCTATCTTTGCCCGAGTGGTTCTCCAGCCAATTCAGCCAGGCTTCGATGATTGTCTGTCCTTGCCATCGATTGAGGGAGGGGAGATGAGAAGTAAGAAGGGACCATTGTTCAATGACTACAGGGCAGGACAGAAATAGGTGTTCAGTGTCTTCCTCATTGCACCTACATAAATGGCACCAGAAAGGCCCATGGAATGACCTTTTTTTCAAATTTGAGCCTGTGGGAATTTTGTTGAAAAGGATGGCCCACATAAGCATACGCGATCTGGGGGCTGCTTTGAGATGCCAAATGGCTTTCCACCACTGCTGTGCATTTTCAGGCTGAAATTGTTGCATAAGCTGTTGGTACCCTTCCTTGGGAGTGTATGAACCATTTTTTGCAAGTGCCCAGACTATCTCGTCTTCTTCATCCGTTATCCTGATGTGTGCTTGAGTAAGGGCATCTGTATAGATCTCCCATTCTTGCCGCCACTGATCCGGGATGTGGAGATCTAGTGCTGTCTTCCAGGCCTGTTGGAGAAAGGTGGAGTTTTGTTGGTCTGCAATATGTGCTATATGAGAGACACCCTGGTCCATAAGATATTCCGTTAGCTGTGCTGGAAGTTGATGGGCATTGCCACATCCAATCCAGGGGTCTACACCTATGCGGACTGCGTTCCCCTGATGTATTCTCCAAGTTAAACCCTCCCGAATGAGAGGGAGGGATGAGAGAACCGCTTTCCATATGTTTGAGTGTCTTCCGCTTCCCCTGTGTTCCCTGCGAATCCAGCTGAAAATGCTTTCCGGGGCAATATATTTTTCCACTACTACCCTTTTCCAGAGGCTGTTGGATGTGAGCAGTTGCCATCCTAGCTTTGCTGCCAGAGCTTTTGCGAATAAATCCAGTCTTTTTATGCCCCATCCTCCCCACTTCTTGGGCCTTGCTATGGTATCCCATTTTACCCAGGCAAAGAGGTTTCCCTGTTTGTTCCCCTTCCAAAGGAATCTACAGCATATCTTCTGGAGTCTGGTTAAGATTCCTCTTGGTATCCAAGCCAGTGACATCCAGTATACAGGGGTTGCTTCCAGTACAGCTTTTATAAGGGTGAGTCTCCTAGCCCTGGTGAGATATCTGTTATACCACACTTGTAATCTCTTCTCCACCTTTGCAATAAGCCAAGTCCAGTCCGCAATTTTGTATCCCCCGTGTTTCACTCGGAAGCCAAGGTATTTCAGCCCTTCCTCCATCGGGTGTAGTTGGAAAGGGAACCGATTTTTTATGTAGATGATCTCATGGTGCGAGCAGCCAGCTGCTGTAAGAGTGGATTTATGAACATTTATAATCATTCCTGTAGCCTTCTGAAAAAGGTCAAAAACAAAATGTAAGGCTGAGGTGTCGGCCAGGCTTCCGTTTAAGAAGATGAGCACATCATCCACAAACAGGAGGTGAGTGAGAGAGCAGTTTTCCATGATGTTTATCCCATTAATCCTTCCCCGCCTGTGTTCTGATGCTATCAACCTGCTAAGCCCTTCCATGATGAGAAGGAATAGTAAAGGGGATAGAGGGCATCCTTGCCGTAAACCTCTTTCAGCTGTGAAGAAAGGGGTGGGGGCACCATTTAGAAGGACACTGTACGGCACATCAGATATACAGCTCATAATCCTCTTGATAAACATATAGGGAAACCCCAGATGGGTGAGAAGCATTCGGATGTAAAGCAAGTTTGCCCTATCGAAAGCTTTAGAGAGATCTACCTTAAGGATCATTCCTTTCAAATGCTTGCTCTGCATCGAGTGGAGGAGTTCCTGAGCAGTACCAATAGCTTCATGGATTTGGCGGCGATGGAGGAAAGCAAATTGTTCAGGGGATATATGGGCTGAAAGGATGGGCTTGAGTCTGTTCGCAAGGATTTTGGCCATAATCTTGTAGAGGCAGTTGCAGAGCGAGATTGGCCTAAATTCATTGAAAGAGACTGGCTTGTCGGATTTTGGAATGAGGGCAATGAAAGTAGCTTTGATGGCCGAGGGGATGTTTCCTGAGAGGCTGCAATGATTGATCACTTTGAGGAGGTCTTGGCCCAGAAGCTCGAAGAAGGCTAGATAGAATTCGATGGACCAGCCATCAGGTCCCGGGCTTTTGTCTCTTTGGAAACCCCGAATGGTGGCTTCCAGCTCCCCCAATGTAATTTCTTTAGTGAGCTCAGCTGCTTCCTCGTCATCCACAAACCTGGGGAAGAGCTCGGCTACTCTCATGATCTCTAGCAGACTTGCTTCTCTCGGGGCCCTATATATATTTCTGAAGTGTGAGGAGGCTAGGAATGCAAGTTCTCTGGATGTGTGGACCTGTTGGCCATGTTCATTTTGCAGCTCCCAGATAGTGTTGATCGCTTTCCGTCCATTCGCAAACCGGTGGAAAAACTTTGTATTCTCATCCCCTTCCTTGAGCCAGATTGCTCTACTTCTTAATCTCCAGCTTGCCTCTCGGTCTCTGAGAACTTGTGATCTCTGATTGATAAGGCCTTCATACATGGCTTTCTGTTCCGGGGAGATATAGGTTCCCTCCGAGTGGGATTCTAGGTCTGCAATTGCTTGCTCTGCAAGGGAGATCGTTTGGTCATCTTGTTGCCTTTTCTGGTGAGCCCATTCTCTGGATAGCACCTTGATTTCAGAGAGGTTCCTAACAAAGCAGGTAGCTGGGTCTTCTCCCTCAGGGAGAGGATGTGTTTTCCAATAGTCTGATATTAGTTTAATATAGGAGGGGTCCCGGAGCCATGTGGAATTAAACTTGAAAGGGGCCTTGAGTTTCTGTTTCCTTGCTCCAACCTCAAGGAATATAGGTCTGTGGTTCGATATCCCTCCACTTCCAACCCATTGCCTGGATCTGGGGTGATTACTGTGGAAAGCCTCCTTGATAATAAAGTGGTCCAGTCTCCTGGCAAGGCTTTGTTCACCGGTTCGATTATTCTTCCATGTGTGCTGGATCTTAGCCGAGGGGATATCGATCCAGTGATGATCCTCAAGCAGCTGCTCGAAAAAATCCGATAGCGGGTCGATCTGCGCCATATGTCCCCAGGATTCTGAGTGGCCCATTGAGAAGTTCAGATCTCCTCCTATAATTGTATTCTCGGCTAGGAGGAGAGGGGAATTGAAAAGCTTTCTCCAGAAGAGATCCCTGTTGAGGCAAGGTCCATAGACATTTATGATTCTTAGATCCTCCTCCAGGTCCATGGAGTATATGTCCGCCCCCAAAAAGCCTCCTCCACCCCAGATATTCTTCAGATTGATGGAGCAGTTCTTGAATCCAATAGCTATACCCCCAGATCGCCCAGAGACATCTATGGCGTAGAAAGACCATCCTGGCATCCAAGAGCCGAGGATGGACGTGGCCGAGTCTGCTTTGCATAAGGTTTCTTGTAGAAAGATGATATCAACCGGTTCTGAGAAAAAGAGTCGTTTCAGGGCCAGTTTTTTCTCTGGGCTGGCCAGCCCTCTACAGTTGAAAGATAAAATCTTCATGGAGGGGGGTGGGGGAGGGTGTCCTTTGCTCTAAGAACCCTTTCGATGGTGTGTTGTTTGCCCTGGATGACATCGTCCCCAGCTTGTTTCTTAGCCTTGTGGAGGGAGGAAGGTCTGCCTCTTCCCTGCTTGGGCGATAGGATGAGAGGCTCCGCAGACAGCCCAATGGCGTCCGATTCATTCTGCTTGGTGATCGAGCGGGTGGAGTACCTCGGTGTAGAGTTTACCGAGGGGGAGGGCGAATGAAAGGAGAGGGGGGGGATAGAGGGGAGGGAGCTGGGGGCAGGTAAGCCCGAGGGCTGAGGGATGGGGCATGTCATATATTGAGAGCGTGTAGGGGGATGAGGCGGGCGGGAGACCTTTACCAGATCGAGGGCTGACGGGGAAGAGGGGGGGGGGATCTTGATCGGGGGGGGGGGGGGGGGGCATGTGGGAGGGGAGAGATAAACTCAAAGAATTAAGAAGCGAAGCAGAGACAGTTAAAGGAAAAGACGTACCCGAAGAGAAGACAACTCCTTTTGCAGCCTTTGAACGCGTCATAGGAGGAGATGGAGGCCGGATCGGGATCGTTCCTTGCTTCTTTTGCCGAGGTGCAGGCGGCGCTTCTACCGTGTCAGAGGTTATATTGTGCTCCGTTCTAGGAGCCGCCGCTGCCGGAGGGTCAGGTAGTCCCTCAGTAGTGGGCTGGTCCTGTGTAATGGGGGTCTGCTGGACTTTTTGGAGGAGAGGGCAGTCTTTGTAGAGGTGTCCCACTTGATGGCATCTTCTGCATCGATAAGGGATTCCTTCGTAGTCGAGCTTCTGCTTCCTTGAGGAGGATTTCCACTGGATGGTGATGTGTTCAGGCAAGCCCCCTCTGGTATCTAGATGAACAAGAACCCTGGCGTACGCCATCATCCCCGTCGTAAGGTAAGATTTGTCGGATTCCATGAAAGTGCCCAATGAGTTCCCTATTCTTCTGAAGATGTCCTCGGACCAATACTGTAGAGGCAGGCCCGGTAGTCTGACCCATACTGGCCCGACCCCAATCTGTTCCGACTCCGGGTCGAACAGGGGCGTCCATCGTTTGAGGAGTACCGGAGCTTTTTCAAAATGCCAGAACGATGACAGTACCCAGCTCGTGTGGTCCGCCCTTGCGAACCTCAGTGCGAACCAGCCTCGCACGAATGTCTGGACAGAGGGGATTTCCGCCAGATATTGGCCCCAAATCTCCGTGGCCCAGGTCTTCAGTTTTTCCGCTGAGATATGCCTGCCCCGAATGCGACCCACAAGTACTCTGTCCGCTAGATCCATAGCGTCTCCCCACTGGATGTCTTCTTCAAGTCTAAGGATGACGTCCTCAGATCTGGATTTAAAGCAGCGTTGCTTCTTCAGGGGGCGGGAGGACATGCGTCTAGGGTTTTCAGGTGCCCTGGGTCCTGCCGGTGGGGAGCTCTGGGGGGGGGGTTAGGGTTCGTGCAGGGGGGGGAATGGCCTCCGGGAGAGGGGGGATAGCGTGGTAGCTTCCAGAGGAGGCCGGAGGGGCAGGGGGTGGGATCGGATCTGCGGGAGCGGGGGTCTCCAGAGGGTCAGTGGGCAGATTGGGGATGAAGGGAAGCCCCGGCTGAAGAGAAGGACCAGCGTCAGTAGGGGAGGATTGTAAGCAATCCGCAAGGAATCCAAGGGTAGCCGGAGATGGAGCAGAAAAAGTGGCCCAGGAGGAGGGTTCACCAGGGAGCAGAGAGGTGGGAATAGACGGATCGGTCGACTGAGTAAGGTCCTCAAAGCTGGCGGACAAATTTTCACTGTACATACCTCCAGAAGTCGAGAACGTGGATCGCCAGATGGAGCTTTCTGCCAGCGGGGAGTCCGAATAGTCCACCTCGTCAATGTCCATGTCGCCAGCTGCTAGTAACGACCTCGAATCCAGGAAACCGCCAGAGACCGGCACCGACCGTATGGGAAGACCGTTAGGGTTGTACAAGCTGGAGATGTGGAGCAACAGGAGCTCAGCCAGGTCGCGCAGGCAGATAGATAGCGACTGTCCCTGCCGTTAGCTGTCGGCAAGGCTGTAGAAACCCTAGCACCGATCGAAGATGGGTGAAAACCTGTAACGGGGTAAAAACCGATGAGGGTAAAAACGAGACAAAGGGTAAAGGTATGGAGGACCGAGCGGGGTGACAAAGAGGGGAAAAACCCCGGCGCAGAGAACAAGTAAAGGTGAAGGAACGGGGTCGGGGGAGGCTACAGGGCCGTAACCGGCCTGTAACCCCGTTCATGCAGGTCTCCGTTGGTCCATTTTACAGAGCCGTACCAATCCCTCCAATCCCCATATATATATATATTTTAATTTTTTTTCCAAATTCTTTTATAGTTTATGAGATAATTTTTTTTTACATTTTTTACTTTTTTATTTTTGTCTTTTTTATATATTTGTTTTTTAGAGACAATTATTTCATTTGGATTGAAAATTTAGTTAACAATGTATAAATATGTAGAATATCGAAAATGAAAAATATCGATCTTCTTCTTTAAATATGCAAAACAATAAAAACCTCACTACAAAAAAAAATAAAAAAAAAATAAAAACAAGATAATATGAAGAAGAAGACCACTTCCAAAATTATTAAATTTAAAAAATAATTATTTACATTTCATACAATAAAAAAATTTAAAGTCAAAAATAGGTCTTTTAAAAAAAGGTTTGATGCAGAATAACCACTTTTTTAAATCGGCATGAAAATCACTACCATTCTAAAATGCAATGTACATAAAAAAAAAAAATTAAAGTGCCAAAAACTATGCTCTAAAAAAACATGTGTGTTCTGCATCACCCCTTTTCAAAATCGGGTCACTTTTTTGCTATCTTTACAAAACAGGTAACAGTATCAGTTCCCGTTTCAAAGTTTACATTGTTTAAAGGTAAAAATGAATATGTCAACCATTTTTCATTCTCAATTGTAGTTAACACATGAGCATAAATTAATTGAACAACAGAGGAATAAAAACCTATGTACTATTGTTAATATTCTTTGTGATTTCAAAAAAAAAAAAAAAAAAACCTCACTCGTTCCATGATACATGTGCCGTAATTTTTGAGACGCAAGATATAATTTAAGAATTCATGCAATCATTTGCATTCCTGTTATTAGGTTTACAAGAAACATTTTTTCTTTCATGCATCGCCAAAAAAAAAAAAAAAAAAAACAAAACAAAAGCATTAAACAATTTTTTTTTTTTTTTTTGAAGACTTAAGTCGTAGAATCGATCGAGAAACATTTTGTAAAAAAAATTAACCTCTGGACTACCTGACCTTCCGACCACGCGACTAGAAAGTCGGGATGACTAGGAATTTTATTATAAATAATTTGAGTGACATCCAGACCCCAGCATTGCCTGACCTTCAAACTATCCACCCTAATGAAAGCACTCGACTATGATATAGTCAGGGTTAGGATACAATAGGTGAATCACAAAGAAAACAAAAAACGCCCCACTGTCTGACCTCTTGACTGTACGAATGACACAATAAAGAGAAAAGTTGACTATAGTATAGTGAGATATAACAAATTAATCTTAAAATAAGAAAATGCCTGACTGCTTAACCGCCTGACCTCCAATCCGTTTGATCATGTGAATAAAATAATATTTTTTTATTTGTGTGTAGTGCACTTTTTAATAAAGATTTTCAAATTTCCTGTTTCACGTTCAATTAATTATTTGTTAAATCAATAAATTTTTTAATGCTTTCTCAATTGCCTGAACAAAAACAGTTGGCATGTTTACATGGAATTTATGCACACATTCATTTGTGATTTTCATTTTTTCTAAACAGGATTTTAAGATTTCAGGTTATCGTGCCTGCATGCTCTCTTCTGAAATATTGTTCAAAGAAAATTTGAATTAAGTAAACAAGTACCAATTCCAAAAAACTCTTTGTAAGAATAACCTCATTTGTTTTAGAGATTCTTGAGTGCAATTTCAAATTCTAAATTTGCAAAACTTATGTATGTTGTATTGGCATTTACAGGTCATAAATGAAAAAAAAAAAAATGAAACTCTGTAGTGGAAAATTTAAGATTTTAAGTTCTTTTGCCTTAATGTTGTTCTATTAACTCTTGAACGAAGAAGTATTGAATTGAGGCACAATAGTACCAATTTCAAAAAAAAATTGTGTAAGTATAATGTTATTGTTTTTACAAATTTTTGAATTCAATTCCAAATTTTTAATAATCAAAACTTATATATGATCTCTTAATATTTACAGCTCTTAAAATGCCAAAAAACGCAAAATATCCAACTTCAAATTTAAGATTTTAGGCTGTTCTAGTTGCATGCTTGTTTGTTAAGTCATGTTACAAGAATAATTGAATTAAGGAAGCACGGTACCAATTTCAAAAAATTATGTGTAGCCATAATGTTATTTCTTTTACAAATTATTGAATTCAATTTCAAATTTTAAATAAGAAAAAGTTATATATCCTTTTATTGTTTACAGGTTATAGAATGGGAAAAAAGAGAAAATTTGTAGCAACAAAGCAACAAATAGAGCAAATTAAAGAAATATTAAGAGCATGGATGTTGGACCAACACGACAAGTGAACTTCAATGCATTACTCATGTCATATTTAACCTACAGGACACAAAAAGTAGGTACGATGACTTTGCAGGAGATATTTGAATTCTTTGAGCAAAGAGAATGATTAAAAATCCCAAGAGCTACTGAAACAAAGAACAACTGGTTTGAAGCAATCAGAGCAACATAGTTACATAAAGTAGCAACTAGGGCCAGAATGTTTCCCTATTATGACATGATTTCATGGATTCTCTCTCACGTTGATATTAAAACTCAAACAATATCTGACCATAAAGAAATTTTGATAGTGTCCTAGAAATTTGAAGTGTTTTTGGTAATATATAAGCTCATTCCCTCGCAAATCCCACTTAATTTTGAGTTCCTTCATAAGTTTCAAAGTACTGTCTTGAAGAAATGTCAAGAGAATTATGATATAGTAATTGAAGGATGGTTGAGAGAAGAGTCAGAAGGTTTCAAGCTCAAAGGAAAAAAGGACTATCCAATAGCTATTTTTAAGAAGTTTGTTAGATTTTTTATTAAAATTCTATGTAGATTATATGGGGAACAAGATCCTGATCATTGTAAAATTAAATGGATCTCAATAATCCATAACATTTTGAATGATGGGAAATGCCTAAACTGGGTTGACCTATTGTCACACAATATCACAGATTCAGTGAATTTGTCAGGGTCATCCCCCCCGAGTTCAATTATATTTTTTGTATGTTTTCCTATTTGTTAGATGTTGCTATTGCCTCGGTCCCTTTTCTCATCATGAAATGGAATTACCATCTAACCAGCAACTACCGATTCAAAACTATGCTCATATTCTATGGGAATATAATTTTAAATACCATTTTTATGATATTTCCCACTATGTTTTGATTCCTTTGCATCAAGTCTTTTTTGCAACAATACCTCCCAAAATAAGTGATAATCTAAAAGAAGGCCTAGAATCAATAGGTCATTGGTTTGTTATAAAATAATTTTCCTACATCATAGTTTTTGGCAGTGAAATTGGTATCCATCTTCTGCCCTGATATATTCTGGAAAGACTTGCTTTGAGAGAAGTGGTTATTCAAGTTGTTTTGTATGGGAAAGCCAAAAAGTTGAGTAAGCTGCAAAAGAACCTCTTGCCTAATATCCCAATAAATTTTGGTGGCATTAATATCCGAGACAAAGGGCATGAAATCATAGAAGCCAATGAGCTTGAGGAAATTTGGTTATTTACTTTGCCCCATAAGAACTATGATCCTCAAGGTTTCATTGGAAATCATTACATAAGAAGCAGTTATATTAAAAAATTTATTCATCGAGAACTATCTTTCAATGAGGTTTTTATATGTGTTGATGATTTTTAGCAAACTACCAAAAGAGGTAAAGCTCCACATATTGAATCAAGATGACAATTGCAAGAATTTAGAGAGGAACTATACGAAATTTTACTAAAGGAAAAGGCTCTACACCTGAAGATTTCATTCAAAGAGTTAAAATCTACTGAATTTTTGCAATTTAATTTCAATGAATTCACTTCAGAGGTTTCTATTGTTTCTCAGAAGGGAAAATCAGTAGAAATTGAAAAATTAGAAGGTTTTGTTGTCACTGGTGAAGAAGTTGAATGCACATCAATACAAAATCTGAAAGAAGAACAGGAAACTACAAGAAGAGTAAAGACTCCAAAAAAAACAAGAAACTATTAAACATGAGATTATTGTCATTAATTATCTTGAGAAAAGAGAGTAAGAGAAACTAGAAAGTGCAAAATTCAAAGAAATGGAAGTACCTAAGGAGAAAGAAAAACAAGTATCTACGGAAATTAGTATCAAGGAAGATGAACAAAAAATGGAATCATATAATAGACTAGATATTATATCTACTATATCTCCTCAGGCATCAGTAACACTGATTTCTACTTAGTTTCATTGCGAATCGTTCTTGTTTAAACTGGTTTTTGAATTAGATCCAATTATAGATACTATTCCATCTTTGACAGATTATTATTTTAATAGTCAAACAAAATAAGTTGTCCAAAGAACAAAGAAAATAAAACATGATACTCTAGAAACTGTATCTGAATTCAGTTGGCAAGCTTAGGGTGACGTAAAGGAAAAAGCTCAGGAACCTTCCCAAGATTTATGGCTTTTTTCAATTACAATCAATATCATTTGAATGATCTCACAAATTCATTTGATGATAATTTACCAACAAAAAAAATGGAGGAAAAGTTGAAGAAAAATGAATTGTTCAGTGAAGAAAACTGGCAGTGACATTGTGATAATTTAATTCAAGGATTTACTATAGAAAAATAAAACTTGTAGAAATATTTTCAAAAACAATTGGATCAAGTGAATGTAAAACATGGATAAGAGATTCAGGTTTTGATAAAATTACATGAAAATCAAACCGGTATCTGGAAGGAAGAAGCAGAAAATAATTCTGCCATTATTGTCATAGCTTTGCAATGGAAAATTGAATCTCTTAAATATCAAGTGAATGAAAATCAACAGGAAACACAGAGTCTCGATATTTTCAAAGATCAAGCTTTACAAATTTGTCTAATTTTAAGAAAGAATTAATCAAAGTTCTCTAAAAAGAATGGATAAAATCTCAATGTTTTATCAAGACATTAAAGATTTAAGTGAAATAATTTATTCATTGGTGGAAGAAGACAAATCAATTAAAAGAAATTTTCTCTCTATATTTGATTCGGAAAACGAATTTCAAACTACTGAAATTCCAAGAGTTTCTAAGAGAGACAAAAGATTGATGCTTGCTTCACTAAATTGCGGGGAGAGAGAGAAAAAAGAAATCAAAGCATGCATACAAACAACATATGAGTAATTTTTATCAATTTGGGAAAAAGGAATAGATTTTATAGAATAATTTGACCTATTAGGCAGCAATTCTTTAAAGGAATCAGTTTCAAGAGAATTAAAACATCCAATAGAAGATCTTGTTGCCAAGGACTAGGTAGAAATAAAAAACATTACAGTTTGGACACGACAAAGTTTCCAAAAATTCTTGCGACTACCTTTTGAGCAAATCAGACTTATTGCCAAGTTTGAGGTCAAATATCAGAGGAAGAAGAAAGAGGCACAAGGATTAATTGACATTTGTCATATTAACACCAATTAGTTTCCTCCCATTTATTTATGTGCATTGTAAAACCTATATTCACAATGGGTAGCTTATATCGAAGTACATGCACCTGACTTGTTACTTAGTATCAATTACGAGGACTTTGAAGATGAGGAGAAGATCCATGTTTGCCTACCATATTTCAATTGAACATACAACATTTTAGAATTCAGTATTTAGTTTCACAAAAACTATTCGTTTTGATGTTCCAAGACCTATTTTATTTTATTATATTTTAGTATTTATATACCTTTATGCATTGATGCAAGGGGTCTAGAATTAGTGAAGACTGCAAACTTGAATGTTTTTAATCAATTTTGAAATGCCACCTCTTTTCAATACCATTTTCAGTGCTCATGTGTACTGAATTGTGGCATTTATGTCAATACATGATTTTAATTACTTAATAAATGTCCATGATTTTACTCTATGACTTGTGTTGTTTGATTCCGAAAGAGCGTTTTATAATTGTGTTTAAGATTCCTTATGAAAAAATTTTAATTTACATTTTTTTATAGTCAGAAATTAAAAAATTATAGATTCGCTTATTCCTAGTTGATCATTGCAATACAGTAGTCAAATGTAGGTAAATTTGCTCTTCTCTATGACATATAAATTTTTATTAATTTACTTTAAATTATGCATGTGTAAATATCCCACAAAATACTAAAAACGCTAGTTGGGTAGTATCAAAATCTGAAAATATTTTTGAAGTTTTTATTTAAATATTCATACAAAACTTATCTATTCAATCTTGTGAATTCAATTCCAATTAGGAATTTAAATTTCATGATATTATGCGTAGTGTTGTGCTCATTTAAACCCTTTAATTGTTGGTATTTAGATTTATTAAATCATTAGTTAAATGAGCATTTATAATTGATATTGGTACATGCATAATGTACAAGACTTTGGAACAAGTGTTTGATGAATAGAATCTCAAGAAAAGATCTTTTGTTTATGTATTGCATATATATATGTTAACATCAAATAGTTCACAAATTCATTGTATTGCAAAACCTTTTTTCCTCTATATGTCAATATGCATATGGCAGTAGTGAGTTTATAGTATAAGCTTGTAAATCATTTATACATTGCTCTTGTTTAATGTTTCTAGTATCTGGGTGTTGTTTTAAGCATTTGGTAATAGTATTCTCATTGCAAATGAAACAATTATAAAAACCTTGTACAATTGTTTTTTTTCATATTAGACATATTGAAACATAGTACAAGTGTACAAATAGACTTAAACAAACAGTCATCACAGTAATTGATATTTTCTCCATAGATCTACAAACCTTGGTCAAGTAAGATTTGTTTAATTAACAATATGTCAAAATGTCCAAGTGAGAATTGGTATTCACATTTGCATGGGCCAGTTGCTTCAGTTATTGAAGCTATAATATTTATTGTGTTATGTAACAAAAGTCGCCCAAATTTTCCAGATATAGAATTTTGATTATCTTACAAAATATTATATTCATGGTCATCAATGGTTGGATTGAACTCTAGATATTAGTTTCATTTTAGTTTTAGATAGACAACGGTACGCTTGTTACATGTGATATAAATCCATACGAATAATAATAATAATAATAATTAATTGGAACTTTGATCAAGAACATACTGACTTGTTCCAAGAGGATTTTTGCCACCTGTCAACAATTGCTTATTTAAATTGAATGCAAGGAAATCAATTGTTGCATTCATAATTGTGACTTGATCCTTGTTCAGATTCATAATACTTATAATATAGAAGACTCGTATATTTCTTGTTAAAATGTTTATCATTGTATATGGCACATTAAACTTACTATTATTTTGAGCATTGTTCTACAAGTTTCCTCAACAAGATACATTCTACTAGTTTTCATTGCACTGTTGTTTCTTGTTATTTATGTGTTTCATTATGTCCATGAAAACTAATATTCCTATAAGATGAAGCACAATGTGACAGTGGATTCCATGTTGAACCTCGGTTGCACATTGAACATGCCCAAGGTCCCAGTAGAAGAGTTATTATACACAAAACTAACACAAGGAGTTCGTAAAATACTTGCACATTTTCTCAAAAATTTTTTTGTCAATTACTATGTTCTTGTATTCATTTGTGCCAAGTATTTAACACTAAATACAACTACAACTAGAGAACTCAAAGTTATCAGATTGTTGTTATAACAAAGTAGGTCTTTTCACAACATATGTTATTTCTCCAACTCAATCAATGTTCATGAGAATTGTTCTTCTAATAGTTGAATAAAAAGACAAACAGAAAACATTGTGCATTTCTTGTCCACTTGATATTTGTTGTATACTTAGCAACGTGTTTCCAAGTTTGCGAATAGGTTGAATTTTGTTGTCTTGACAAGACATACGATTTTTTCTGAATTTTTTTACATGCAGTTGTAATGGAGTGATCCATTTTTGTCATATAAGAGCTTCAATATGTTGTTGCATGATAGGCATTTAAAATAGGTTGAACATATGTGTTTCCTTGCTACACTATGTTCTTGTATTCAATTGTCTCAAGTGTTTTTCTTTGAATACAATTGTAACTAGATATAAATTTATTACTAGATATAAATGTAAACACAAACAGACAGGGAATATATGCTTTGAGAATCAATTACTGAAATTATAGGAAAAATTTGTAGTGTCATATATCATATAGACTTATGATATCAATAATTGAGCTAACAGTCAAGAAAATAATTGCCAATGTGGACACAGTCAACTCTTTACATAGCCTGTTAGACAGAGGAAAATCCAATCTTCTATATTTCTTTGTTCCGTAATTATTTTGTATGAAACATATAATCTAAATATTCACTGGATAATTTGTAATCTTGTTCTCATGTTTACAACAATATTTTTTTCCATTTGTGTGTCACAAAAACAATGAAAAAAAAGCCTTAAATAACTTTTCTTTTCTTTTATTTTTTTCTGAACACTTAAGTCGAAGGTGAGTTTCAAAATTAAAAAAAAAAAAATACAAGCTCCCGACCTTCCTACCACATGACTAGGAACTCAAACTAACCACGATTTTTTTAATAAATAATCAGGCTGACCTACCGACCTTCGCATTGTCGGATTGTGAAACTACCCAACCTAATGAGTTCACTCAACTATGGTCTACTCCAGGGAATGATAGAATAAATGAATCAAAAAATAAAAATAAAAAAAGGATAACTGTCTCGCCTCCCGACAGTACATTCGACTCAGAAGAATAAAAAAAAAAAACCATGACAATTCCAACAGTAATTTTATAGTTTCATGCTTTCAGAGCTAGTTACTGAAAGTCAAGTCTCCTTTATTTATTTGTTCTACAATTTTTTTCTTTTGTTCATCACAAAATGCATAAAACAAAAGCCTTAAACATTTTTTTAAATTAAGTTCGAAGTCAGATCTAGAAACATTTTGTAAAAAAGAAAGATGACCTTATGAGTACCCCACCTTTCGACCATCTGACTACCAACACAGAGTGACTACAATTTTTTTTATAAATAATCAACCTGACCTCCAACTTCAACATTTCTAACTCTCAAACTACCCGACCTCCCGACTTGAGCAATGCTTGACTGTGAAACTACCGACCTATTGATACCACCCGCCTATCAAACAACCCAACCTTCTAACTACCTGACTTATAACACTGAGTGACTACAAATTTTATAAATAATCCCCTGAACTCCCACCCTCAGCATTTCTCGATTGTCAAACTACCTGACCTCCAAACCTCAACATTGCATGACTATCAAGCTACTAGACTTCCCGACCTTATCATTTTCCGAGCGTTAAACTATCCAACCTAATGAAATTGCCCGAGTATGGTATAGTTAGGCTCACACTAGAATAAGTGTCATAAAACAAAAAAACACATGATTGTCTAATCTCCTAACTATCCTACCTCACGACTGCACAATCGGCCCAATATTAATTTAGACATTAAATCCAAAAATATTTTGAAAAAAATATAACCTCCCGACCACCTGACCTTCTGACCACGCGACTACCAACTCAAAATGACTATAAACGAATATGACCCGACCTCCCAACCTTTAACTAAATGGATTGCGGCACTACTTTTCTTATGCTATTATGCAACTATTACTTTGTCTCGCCAACTCTCTGTTACCCACCTTGTTGCTTGAACCGTGCACATAATCCATGTGCGATGTGCAATCGTACAACAGGAGAATCGTGCTAGACTAATCACAGGTTTTCCTGCCCACAGTCCTAACTGTAACAGGATAAGCCTTATCCAATAATTTCTATAAATTCAGCATTTTGCCCCTTTGCTCCAAACTTAATATCCTTTCTTATTTTTCAAGAATGGTTGTTCCATGGCCCTTTGACTCACCTCACATAGTATTTAGTCAACATTTATGCATTGTCCTCAAAGACTAGGTTTGTTGTTGCATGAACTACCTCTAGACAATGCTCTCGATTATGGGCTTCTCTTAGGAATTCATTCCGCCTATAGATATAAATGATCATCTCACCACTCTGTTAAAGCCATACTAAGACGTTCCATGGTGTTATCCCTTCTGAGCTTGGGTGATAGCTACATTGAGGGATTACTATCCAGTGGCACTTATTTACCTTCAAGTAGCAAATTCCTCGCATGGTGGCATAGGCACTTGAGCAGTTCTTATCTAGAAAAATCTTGGAGCCACCTTACATCGGGGCTTCCATCTCACCTACCACACACCAACTATTCTAGAATTCTCACAAACTCTTTCAACAACTCCTCGACACTACTTATGAGTTACCGAGGCATTTGGCTATTAGCAAGGACTTTTGATCCTCATTGCCAAGCTCCCTGTGGTGGGAATGGAGACTTGTGCACAATAAAGGCTAAATCCTATAGAAGCACTACAACAAGTGTAGAATTTCCTACAAATTCTCTACAAATCTACCTCTGAGATCTATGTAGAAAATCTGACCATAGATTAACTCGATAATGCAATATACCAAAGAAAAATACTATAATCTACTTCTATTATCAAACTTGCGGAAGCTTAAAGATAGAGCAAGAATCGAGCTAAACTCATATAACCAGAAGAAGAAGAATCAATGCACATGAAACACAGAAAATACTCAGGGGAAAGCCTCAGCTAAAACCCCACTATCTGTATTATCATACAAGGTGGAAATACATCATAATTATACAAAGCCTTAGCTCTCACGGCTAGCCAGCTCTCAGTACAATCCTCCTGGATTCTCACAAGAAAACAAGGCTTCTCACAAACCTTCTCCTCTTCCCTCCAAGCCTTATATTTCCTTGTGTTGTTTCTCCTAGGTGATCCTATTGTTACCAAGTGTAACACTGATCACTCACACTGATCTCACACCCTGTAAAACTGCACAATCCTCAAGGATCCTTACCTTGACTGCATGCGTGAGTTTCCTTTATAGGAAAACAAATGCAACTGATAGTACATTTTCCTTGACATTTATCTTGATTGGGTCTTTCTTAGAATAGACATGCATGAGTTTTTGATGAGAGAATCTTCAGTTATCTGGAGTATACTAGTTGAGTGCATGCATGCATCAACTGATTGATAACTCACAATTAGTTTCTCAAACAGTTTAGAACTAATTTAACTGGACTTAACTCAGTAAATTGAGCTAACTAATTACAACTCAAATATAACTCAATCTTATCACCTTAATTAAGGGATAATCTCCTTAATTTAAGGGATAATTGTTGTATGACTACAGAAAGACTTCTAACTTAAATTTTTCCAACCAATTAATCCACCATAATGAATTAATTAATTATTTCCAAGCTGGTGAGACTAAATTCGAATTTAAGTCATAATTTTAATTCAAGGACAAATTAAAATTGGAATTTCTAGATTCTATTTTTGTCATTTCTTGTTGCTATTTTCAACACTCCCTCTTAACAAGAAAGGAATTCAACTCAATCCCATCGTGAACCTTTGGAATGTTATGCATTCAACACTTATCTCTAGTGTTGTTGCTCCAGCAACTTCAGAAAAAAAAAAAAAAAAAAAAAAAAAAAAAAAAAAAAAAACATCTAACCTGAATCAATATGATGCATTTGTCATCAAAGTCTGTGACTGCTATTGCCTCTATCAACTGAAAACTCTGCGCTTCTGTTGACTCAACCTTTCTGCACTGTTGTCAATCCTTCTTTGTGCTCTTCAGTATCTTACTGCTCTAGCCTCTATCACTTTGATCTCTGACTATATCAATCCCACTGATTCCTCCCGCTACTATGTACTTTGGGCTCCTGTAGCAAGGTACGATCCATGAGATAAAACCTCTCAATGGACCTTGCCCAATTTTAGCCTTCTTGGGACTATCACTTCACATCGCCCCACCTCACACCTGGAGGTATGGTTGCATGTGATCCCTCAGCTGACTTGGATCAAAATTTCCCCTACTGGAGGTCTCTGCGTGAGTGGATGCCTCCACTTGATCTCCTCTCAGCATCTCCAATTGTGGCTCCTCCACAATTGTCTAAGACTTCTTCTGGGGCTGTAAGTTGAGAGGTAATTTACTCTCCCTCCCAACCACCAAGTCTCTAATATTTTCCTTGCTCCTCAAAGCTTTGCATGCATCTTGAACCTCAAGAGCATACAGGTTCTTAACTCATGAACTGATATGTTTCACCTGTCTCGTGGTGATGTGTCTAAGGAAAACCTTTCCCTTACTAAAGACAACATCGTAGCCTTTGTCCTCCAACATCACGACCGATACCAAATTCATCTTCAATCCAGAGACATACTTCAATCTGTCAAGGTGATAAGAGCTCGATGCTCCCTTTGAAAAGCAACCGTGCCCACTCCTGAAACACTATACCTTTCATCGTCACCCATCTCTATGCGCGTCTTGAGGTATTTCTCCTCCAAGGTACTAAATAAACTTTTATCGTCGATCATGTGGAATGAGACTCCACTGTCAAGAAACCAACCACAACCCATCATCGATGACACCATGCATGTGATGAGGGTGAAGTCCATCTCGAATTGAGAGGCTAATGCCTCACCTTCAGATCCTTCCGAGGATCCCTTCTTGGACTTATTCGATGGGAAATTAGTCACATAATGTCCCATCTCAATATTTTTTTTTTTTTAAGTATGATATGAATTCGATTTGCACCTGAAACCCCGAACTTCAAACTTCGAATTCTATTCTCTGTATACTGTTCATAGCTCCGATAAATTTGACTCTGATACCATGTAGAATTTCCTACAAATTCTCTACAAATCTACCTATGAGATCTATGTAGAAAATCTGACTGTAGATTAACTCGATAATGCAATATACCAAAGCAAAATACTATAATCTACTTGTACTATAAAACTTGCAAAAGCTTAAAGATAGAGCAAGAATCAAGCTGAACTCATATAACTAGAAGAAGAAAAATCAATGCACATGAAACACAAAAAATACTCAGGGGAAAGCCTCAACTAAAAACCCCACTATCTGTATTATCATACAAGGTGGAAATACATTAGAATTATACAAAGCCTTAGCTCTCATAGCTAGCCAGCTCTCAGTACAATCCTCCTGGATTCTCACAAGCAAACAAGGCTTCTCACAAACCTTCTCCTCTGCCCTCCAAGCCTCATATTTCCTTGTGTTGTTTCTCCTAGGTGATCCTATTGTTACCAAGTGTAACACTAATCACTCACACTGATCTCACACCCTGTAAAACTGTGAAATCCTCAAGGATCCTTATCTTGACTGCATGCGTGAGTTTCCTTTATAGGAAAACACATGCAATTGATAGTACACTATCCTTGACATTTAGCTCAACTGGATCTTTATCAGAATAGACATGCATGAGTTTCTGATGAGAGAATCTTCAGTTATCTGGAGTACATTGGTTGAGTGCATGCATGCATCAACTGACTAATAACTCACAATTAGTTCCTCAAACAATTTGGAACTAATTTAACTAGACTTAACTCAGTAAACTGAGCTAACTAATTACAACTCAAATATAACTCAATCTTATCTCCTTAATTAAGGGATAATCTCCTTAATTTAAGGGATAATTGTTGCATGAATGCAAAAAGAATTCTAACTTCAATTTCTCCAACTAATTAATCCATAATGAATTAATTAATTATTTCCAAGCAGCTAGTGAGACTAAATTTGAATTTAATTCACAATTTTAATTCAAGGACAAATTAAAATTGGAATTTCTGGATTCTATTTTTATCATTTCTTGTTGCTATTTTCAACAACAAGACATAATCAGCTTGAGTACATTCATTTGATCTTTCACAATAGTGTTTTATAAATAGATATATTAATGTACACATTAATCGTCTTTGTCAAATAGAGTGTCTCTAGTATAGATTTATACATTAATACAAAGAATCTCATAACCCAATTGTTCTAACTAAAATTGTTTTGCAAATTGACTAGATCGTTGAGGTCCTTAACTTCATTTATTGAATTTTTTATGATATCATTAAGCATTTACAAAAAAAAATTACGGGATTAGTTTTCAATCTGAACTTCATAAACTTTGCAATTACTATTGCTTACTATATTGACATATTTACTTTTTCATGAAAGCATAGGACACATGTTCCCATCCATAATCATAACCACAATTAATATACTACTTAGGAAAATATCGGTTCATAGTTGCATTGCAGATATATTCAAAACAACACATATTCCACTTGATGTTTAGCCATATCTGTCATAGTGACAATGCAACATAACTCATTAATTGAAAATTGTAATCATACAATTTTTATCTTTGTCTGCAATAAAATTTAATCTTGCCCTCTATCAACATTGTCTCTTCCAAATGCTTGTTTTTCTTTTGGAGCAAGTTTCATGTCCCTCCTTATAACTGCATCGTTTTTGTTGCAATCAGCCCATAAATTCTATTACATTTTGATGCTTGTATTATTTCAAACAAGCATTAGCATGAATATTTTCCTAAGGCCATTTAATTTCATGAATTATCTCCTTTACTTCATGGAGCACTAAGCCTTTAATGTCTATCGTTAAGTTCAAGTTTCTTCTTTGCACAATAAATTGTATCATCCCTACCACGAATTCTCCATTCCTAGCTCTACAATCCATGTCCTCGGACTTTGTCACCTCTTTGTTTTGTTATTCCAAATATTACAACATATGCACATTATTTTTACAATTCACCTCATACTAAAACCTTTGATGAGACTATTACATAGACAATAAAACTTCTGAAACCTAATAATTAGCAAATGCCCTTTTCTATTGTGTATTCTTGTTTGCTGATATTATGCAAAGTGAAGCAAATGTCAATTTGTTGTAGTTGTTTACTTATTTTTTTTAGCAAATTAGTTGTCTATCCAACTAAACGTTAAATAGAAGTACACAATTAAACCAAAAAAATAACAACACAAATGTCATTTTGCAAAAAGATAGCTAAAAGTAATTCTTGCAAAAAAAATGTTTTCTCATTCCATGTAAACAAATACCAATAAAAATAGAATGAGCTCAAAGATATATATATATATATATATATATATATATATATATATATATATATCTCAAAGTGTGGTGTTTTTCTTCAATTAACAACAATTTATAAAATTACACTTAAAAATTAAGATTTAATACTTTGAAATTAGAAACTAAAATGGAATAGTTTGGTTTTAGTTTCAACATACTTGGCCTTATTTTATTTTTTTTAGCAGGTCTAAACTTTCCTATTATTGTTTAACTTGAGCTATAAGTTCATCTTCTCCTTCAAACATAACATCATAATTAAATGAACTAAAAACTACATGCACATGAATCATGTATACAAATAAGCAATGACATGCCACAGTGTGGCTCTTGTTTTATTACTTTTGTTAATGAAGTACAACAAAAGTAATAATACAAGAGCCACACTATGGCATGTCACTGCTTATTTGTATACATGATTCATGTGCATGTAGTTTTTAGTTCATTTAGTTATGATGTTATGTTTGAAGGAGAAGATGAAATATATATATATATATATATATATATATATATATATATATATATATATATATATATATATATCTTATATTATATTATTTTATTTTATATTAATTAATTTATTATTACCATAATTTTATTCTCATTTTATATTAGATTTTATTGCCTTATTATCTATTTATTTATTTAATTTTTGTTTTCAATTATTATTCTTTTTAGTTATTTATTAATATTTTTCTCTTTCTTTTTTTTTCCTTTTTTTAGTTTTTCTTTTTTGCTATTATTATTTTAATTTTTTTTACACTATTATTTTAATATATTTGTTTTATTATTTTTATTCTTGTTTTATTTGGCTCTTATTATTGTTTTTTGTTTTATTTTTATTTTTATTTTCAATTATTATTCTTCTTAGCTAGCTAGTTATGAAAGCAAGTCCCATCACCAACTCCGGCCTCTAGAGTTTTCGTGTTTGGAATCGATTTGCAAGAGTCCTACCCATCCTCTCTTTCTTCTTTTTCTTTGTTTTTTCTTTTTTTCTTTTTGCTATTATTATTTTGTTTTGTTTTTTGACATTATTAGTTTAATATTTTTGTTTTATTTTTTTCTTATTAATATTTATGTTTATGTTTTTTGTTTTTATTATTTTTATTCTTTAATTATTATTTTATGGGTCGCTTCTCATTTTTCCTTTTCTTCTCCTATTTCTATTGTCATTATTCTCCTATCCTTATCTTTTTCTCTTGAGAAGTTTGTCCTGATGATGAGTCTAGTTTGTGACTCGAAACGTAGACTTTAAAATATGCCACCTGTGGATTCATTTTCGGAATATCATCTTCATAATTGAACCACATAAGTCCCCTAACAACAAAGGTCAATATTTTCAATAGTCAATATAAAGAAAATGTTAATTCCATGTGGGGATTGGATCAGTAACAAGTTGATATCATAATTGTTAATTGAATTGGCAAAGGTAAATGTTAGTACCCCATATCCTCAATCATCACAGAGGGGACTATGTATGCTAGTATGAAGTTGACTCAAGTAAATGATACTCATCAACCACATAAACTTACCTAATGTAAGTGCCTTCAAAGATGTTTCTTTGCTAAAATAACAAGCCCTCTAATCATGGCCTTTTTTTCATACGCAAGATAAGACGCTCTATTATGCATTATAAATGATCTCATCTAATCTAAGCCAATGACACAAAATTCATGAATGTAAAATGAAGATGGGGTGAATGTGGGGAATGAATATTCAAGATGTAATCAACTAGATCCTGAATAAAGGAACGCGATAGGAATTGGAATGCAACCAATACTAGGGAGAATATTTTGTAATTGTTATCACAATTGAACTTGAATAAAACCATCTAAACTCCCTCCTTAAGTAAAATGTAACAGTCATGGGCTAAAATTCATGTAATAAAGTTAATAAAGGAAAAATAATAAGACCAATTTCACGGGACACGTATTCAAAGCTGAATGTTGGGAAAAACATCGTAGTGGGTGTCATTTCTGATTTATTATGGATAAGGAAATTGGCAAAGGAAAAGAGGCATTAATTGGCATTTTATTTATGAAAATAAAGGAAAATAGGAGAAAAGGGAGATGAAATGTCACAAATTTGCATGTGAGGAAAATTGAAGGAAAAATAGAGGAAATTGAAGAAAATAGAGGCCTATATGATAAATAGGCTTCTAAGGATCAGTTCATGACTTTTGTCAGCTTTTTGTCAGTTTGGCTTTGGAATTGATTTCAGAGAGAGAATATCACCAAGAGGAGGAAGCAAGCAAGCAAAGGAAGGCAAAGGAAGGAAAAGGAAAGCAAGGGATGAGTAAGGAAAAGTTATATCAAGTAGCTTCAGCAGGAATATTTGCAGGTAATAGGGTTCATGTGTGATTTCCTAGTTGGTTTGTGAATTCATGGTACATGCAAGTGTGTATTTGGTTCTCTTGTTATCATTGGAATGGGTTTTTCCAGGTGTGATAGTGGTTTTAGCCTTGCCTTGCTATTTCCAGATAGCCATGGTATGATGGGATTATTATATTTGGTTGATCTTTGGATTGCACGATGGTTTTGGAACCGGGTGAGGTGGTGATGAGCCTCATCATTGGGTAACTATATGGACCTTAATACACCTCCTAGCTTATTCAAATCAACTCTTCTCATAATTTCTTCCATGTTTTTATTGTAGTTTTCTTAATGAGATGAGTCAAAGTGAGATATTATGCCTAGTGGACTAATGTGCATTGATTGCATGTTTTTGAGAGAAAATCATGGAAATTTTGGCTAACTAAGGGTTGAAACTCGAATTAGACAAGGAGGAGAGATTGTAGGAGATAGATCCTCCTCATTTACTCCTCTCTCATTTGAATATTCCTCCATCAATCACACTAGCTTGAAGTTACAAGCAGCCAAGTCATGGGGATTAAAAACCGGCCGAGCCAGTGATAGTTAAAGAGCCAGTTTATCTCGAGTTTGGGATCTGAGCCTCCCTATATTTAAGGAAGTTGTTGGAGACTTCAGTGGTATAAATAAGGATGCCTAGAGCCTCATTAGGATTCGAATTTTTGCTGTAAAAACACTAGTCATTTTCGAGTTCAAGACTTGTGGAAGACCTTGTGATGTAATTTTCTATTTTGATAATGAGAATGAGCATTTCCTTGATCTAGTACTGAGTTGACTCATATAACTAAAGCTCTTGGGTTAGGGCCCAACCCTAGCAGCAAAGGCTCCTCTTCTTGTATTTGTATTCTTAGTTGATTTCACAGATTAATGGTTGAATTGTCTTTAGCATTATTTCATTGCAAGTAGTTGTGGATTTGATTTCCATTTCTTCTATCCTCAGTATTGCGTTATATCTCATCAAGGTTTCATATTATTCTGTAAGTTTTCTCATGCATGAAATAGGCAGCTAGCTCATGAAATTATGTTTTCCTTAGTTAATTGAAATCCTTCTTGTTTACATGATTTATGGATAAATGTCAATGATTGATGCAGTGCAGGAGTTTCAAAAGTACAGAGAGATTTCATGATCAGCAACCTCATCCCAACTTCATCCATCCATGATTATCACTTTCTTTCACTAAATCCCTCACCAAATTCATCATTCCATAAGAATACTTTTTCAAACTTGTTGAGCAAATCCAACCATCTCACAACTTTGGTTTTGAGCTTTGCAGTGGTCCTAGGCACTCCCTTGCCTCATTCCATCCACCAACCACCTTCCCTAAGCCTTACATCACCTTCCAAACCCCTCCTTTTTCTCTCGGTTGTATCCTGTAGGAATACAGGGGATCCTATAGGAATTTAGGACATCTTGTAGTACACATTAGGACATCCTATAGGTTGACCTACAATGGCCTGTTTTGAGGCCGAATTATGGAAAAATTCCCTAGGAAGCTAGAAAAGGACCCCTACTTGCCTCCCAAGCCTTTTAACCATTCACCATCATCCCTAAGCCACCTCCACATCACCAAAAGAAGTTAGCTTTCACACTTTCACACAAAAAAAAAAGACAAAAAGAAAAACAAAATTATTTTGTTCACATGCACAACAGTAGAATGTTTGATGTTTTAATTTGCATGCCTAGGACAGTAGGATTGCATACATGTTAACTTAGCATTATTTTGAAGCAAAGCCTCATAGCACTTAATCAGAAGAATGGTGTGTTTAAGCATTTGATTTTAGTCTTTTTCCTTACTGCAGTAGAAAAGATTTCTTTTAGTGTAGATTTATCTTTTCCTCATTGGTAATCAAGCTTCTTCTGAATCAATAGAAGTATGGTTTGAAAAACCTTAGTGGTTTATCGCCAGCTTAGCAATGACAAAGAGCGGACCCATCACATTTACTTGTGCATACAACATTGTCACCTCCAAGTTTGTATGAACCCCGGGTTGATAAAGTAAAGTTGGTAGCCCCATGAGTTGCAGCATTCTTGCTGCAATACTGGTGCTCATCACTTTTTGGCGCCATTTCCGGGGAGGTGTCTGAGTAATATGTGATTTTTTATTTCTTTCTTCCATTTCTTATCTCTGAAATTCTGCTATTAGCTTCATTTTTGCAAAAGTAATTTAGTTTGCATTCTTTTCCATTCTGCATTTTTTTCTTTCTTTTCCATTCTGCAAGTGAGATTTCATTCAAACAATTAGTTTTCATTCAATCAGTTAGTTTCCATTCAGTTTGTGATTTCAATTCTGCAATTATTTTCAAAGCTTGAAAAAAACACAAAACAAAACAAAAACACCTCTTTCATGCCTCATAGGAATAGGGATAACTTAGGAAAAATTCTACCCAATACCCCCACCGCTTCAAACAGCCAACCTTCCCTCTTCTTCGGTGGTTGTGAATTGGAGGACCCCTTAGGTGAACAACCAGAGATATTTGAAGAGCCTACAGGGGGAGAAGAAGAAGGAGAACCCATTCCAACTGACCCAATGGCTGAAAATAGAAATGACAGAGGAGATAGAGAAAGAATTGATGGTGTGTTTCCCATCAGAGAAAATAATGGGGATACCAAGATGAAGAATATAAGCCCCTCTGCTCTTCCTCATTTCCATGGCCTGACCTTAGAAGATCCAGACACTTTCTTGTTTGAGTTTTTTGTCATATGCAGAACCTATGATTATACCAATGATGAGCAGAAGTTGAAACTATTCCCATCCACTCTCAAGGATGCATCTTTCCGCTGGTTCATGGGTTTAAATGGGGATAACATCACAACCTCGACTCAGATGCAACAAGCCTTCAACAACAAGTATCGAGAATACTGCAGGTCCAAAGACACTAGAGAGGAAATTTTTAGGATGGCCTTAGGGCATGATGAATCCCCAGAGGATTATGAAGAAAGATTCCAGCTTAGCTACAAAAGGGCCAGGTCCATACTTGATCCCGATTCACTAAAGCTAGTCCTGCTTAGAGGGGTAAGGGAAGATCTTATGGATACCCTAAACTTGTTAGCAGGAGGGGACATCTACCAGCTACCCTATGAAGATATCAAGACTGTCTTTAGGAACCATTCTAGGGAAGCTAGGAAAAAGGGTAGGGGTAGTCAACCTATGGTAAGTCCATCCTCTTCCAATACATCCATCAAGGGTGAAATTGGAAATATGCTGGAAGATTTCAAGAGTGAGATGCTGCAAACCCTTGCCCTACATATGGACACTATGCACATCAAGAGAAAGTAGGAGGAAGCAGAGAGAGCCTTAGCCATTTTTTGCCCTAGATGCATAAGGAGGCACCCTAGGAATGAATGTCCATTGAATTTGATTGAAGTTTGCTCAGTCTATGAAGAAAACCACTCCACAGACAAGTGCCCTTCTCTACCTGGACTAAAAGTTGTGTATCAGGGAATTGAAGGGGTGATTGAATAGCTCTACTACATAAATCAAAGGAGACCTCATGGGCCTCGGCCATACTAGTAGGGCATGTAAGGGTCATCCCATTCCTCTTACAACCCTAGCCAGACCACATCCATTCCCTCTTGGGGGGCCCCTACTCATCCTTTCTAATCTACACCTCCTCCTTGGTCTTTTGCACCTTAGTACCATTCCTAGCCGACCAACCAGTCATTTCAACCATATACTCTGCCACAGCCTCAGTGGAATGCACTGCCCCAGGGGTGGAGGGCCCCATACAACAATGCTCCAGCTTTATTGCCTTCACCACCTACTCAACCATAGTTTTTACACCCTCCTCCACCTAAACAACGCCAGATGCTAGCCCAATCAAATCTGAACCCAAACAAAAGATAGGCATAGCAAGTGTATATTGTAGAGACATCCTATCCCACTTATGCTATGGAGATTCAGGAAATCAACTTGAGATCTGGGAGAGTAGTCCTGGAAAACTAACATCTACCTCCACCTAGGGAGAGTGAGGAGGAAAGAGAGGAAATCATGCCTACAGTAAATCCATCACCCTTTCCTGAGAGATTAACTCAACCAATCCAGCCTACCTTAGAAGAGAATGAAATTCTGGGTGAATTGAAAAATCTATGTGTCAAAATTCCACTTCTCCAAGCCATAAAGGATGTACCTATTTATAGCGAGTTTATTAAGGATAAGTGCTTCAAACTTCCAGGGAGTCGAAAAAGAGACACCCCTACCATTAATGTCATTGGACAGCTATCTGACTTAATGTTGGGGCAGGTAATTTTCTTGAATTATTTGGACCCTGGAAGCCCTGTAGTAGATGTGCACATCAATGTCACCATTGTCCCACACAATTTGATTGATCTTGGGGTTTCCATTAATGTAATGACTAAGGACACCATGCTCAAGCTCAATCTCTAGGGTTCATTGAGAAGGACCACAACAGTCTTATAACTTGCAGACCGTTCCATAGTGACCCATGAGGGGATTATGGAGGATGTGATGGTCTCCATTGACTCTTGGGAGTACCTTGAAAACTTCCTAGTTCTCTGGCCTAAGGCCAAGCTTACTGGTTACCATCTCATCCTTGGGAGGCCCTGGTTCGCCACTGTCGATGCCTACATCAGCTGGAGGGCTGGAAATATGACTATAAAAAATGGGCATATATCCAAGCAGTTAGTCTCGTACCCTCCTGCTCAACCATCTCTAGAACATGACTTTCCTTTATGGATGGAAGAGGAGGAATAAGATGAATTCTACTCAGCCCAACTCTATACTTAGAAATAGCCATGGGAGGAGGACAACTGGATGAAGATGATTTGATTAAACACATACTCCAAAGTCCAACTCCCAGCACATTGTCCTTAGAGAAATTAGTAAATGAAACCCAGAACAACCATCAGATTGATCTATGCTTAGTTGATTCAAACCCTACCCATGTCAAAACCATAGAATTCAGCCCTAAGAGAACTTTCAAAATCAACCCATCTCTTTCTGTACAACAAGAAGAAAAGTTGTGCAACATGCTAAAGGAACATCTAGATGCCTTTGCTTGGAGTTACAAGGAAATGAAGGGAGTGCACCCCTCAGTGTGCACTCACCACATTTATATCAAAAAAGGTCGCAAACCAAACCGACAACCCCAAAGGAGAATGAATCTAGCTCTCAAGGATATAGTCAAAGAAGAACTACAAAAGCTGCTAGATGCAGGATTCATTTACCCTATCTCGGACAGTGAGTGGGTCTCTCCTTTGGTGTTTCTTCCAAAGAAAAATGGGAATTGGAGGATTTTTGCCGATTACAAATATTTAAACAAAGCAACAAAGAAGGACCATTTCCCTCTACCTTTCATTGATCAAATGCTAGATGGCTTGGCAGGGAAAAAAAATTCTCTTTCCTAGATGGGTTCAACGGGTACAATAAAATCCAGATTAGCCTGGAAAACTAGGATAAAACCACCTTCACTTGTCCTTGGGGTACTTTTGTTTATAAGGTCCTTCCTTTTGGCCTATGCAATGCCCCTGCCACTCTCTAGTGAGAAATCTTGAGTATCTTTTTTGAGCTAGTCCATGATGCAGTAGAAATTTATATGGATGATTTTACGCCATATGGGTGTGATTTCCAGGAGGCTTTGTCCAACTTAGGTAAGGTGTTGAACAAATGCATTGAAATGAACTTGTCCCTTAGTCTCCAAAAATGTGAGTTCTTGATGACGATAGGGATTGTTCTAGGTCATTCAATATCCTAGAAGGGACTATAGGTGGACCCAAATAAGATAGCCATCATCCATAGGGTCCCACCTCCACAAAAACAAAGAGATGCCAGGAGATTTATATGTTTAACTGGATACTATCAAAGGTTTATAAAATACTTCAGCAAGTTATCTTCTCCTTTATTTGGGTTATTTGCCAAAGACTCTGAATTTTTATGGTCAAAAAGTTGGCAAGAGGCCTTGGACACCCTGAAGGACAAGTTGATCACTGCACCTATTCTCTGAGGCCCAAATTGGGCCCTTCATTTCCATATACACGTTGATGCCTCTCAAAAAGCCATAGGAGTAGCTCTAGGCCAGATAGATGACAAGTTACCTTATGCCATTTACTTCATCAATAAGAATTTGTCAAAGGCCGAACTGAACTACACAGTTACTGAAAAGGAGCTCCTAGATGTTGTGCATTCATTGAACAAATTTAGGAATTACATTACAGGTTACCAAAAATGTGTACATACTGACCATGCTGCAACTAAATACTTGATGAATAAACCTTATGTGAATGCCCAGATTATTAGATGTTTACTTTTATCACAGAATTTTGATCTAACTATTATTGATAAGCCTGGCAAGGAGAATGTTGTTGCAGATTTTTTGTCCAGATTAACTTTTCCTACAGGGGAGGAAGGAATGGTCGATGATCAGTTACTGAATGAACACCTATTCGCCATTTCAGTTCTCTCTCCATGGTTTGCTGACATATTAAATTACTTGGTTTCTGCAAAATTCCCACCGAATTTGTCCTCCAAAGAGAAAAGCAAGATTGTGAGGAAGAGAGCCCCATTCACTTGGATTAGGGGAAACCTCTTCAATATAGGCCCAGATCAAATTATGAGAAGATGTGTTAGGGAGGAGGAAGTCTTTGACATCCTTCTAACCTGTCATGATGGGCCTTGTGGAGGCCACTTTGCAGCCAAGAGGACAACATTTAAGGTGTTAAAAGCTGGTTATTATTGGCCCACTCTTCATTAGGATGTGAGAAGGTATACTAGTCATTGTGATCGGTGCTAGAGGATGGGAAAGATTACGCCAAGGCATGAAATGCCCCTGCAACCTCAAGTGACTTTCGAGCCATTTGACAAGTGGGGCATGGATTTCATTGGACCTATTGACCCTCCATCCAAGAAAAAGCAGTACATCATTGTGTGCACTAACTATTTGACCAAGTGGGCTGAAACCAAGGTAATCAAGGAAGCAACAGAGGAGAAAGTGGCTGAGTTCTTAAGGGAAAATGTATTTTATAAGATTGGGTAATTTAGAGAATTGGTCACTAATCAAGAAAACCATTTTACATCTAACATGATTGAAGACTTGTTAAGCCAGCACAAGATCAAGCATAGAACATCCACCCCTTATCAACCACAAGATAATGGGCAAGTGGAGGTGACCAATAGAGCACTAGAGGGAATTCTGACCAAAGTAATTAGCAGCAGCAGAAAAGATTGGGAAAATAGATTAGTTGAGGCCACTTAGGCCTACAATACCACCTGGAAGACCATTACTGGATTCACTCCCTATGAGTTGGTCTATGGGAAGAAGGCCTTGTTGTCCATTGAATTTGAGTAAAATACATTAAGAAAGGTAGCACAACTAGATCTAGATCTCACTAGTGCACAAAAAGAGTGATTGCTCCAGTTGAATGGGTTAGATGAGTTTAGAATGCAGGCCCTCCTGCACATAGAGGTGACTCAAGTTCAAAGGAAGATCTAGCATGACAAGGAAATAAAGGACAAACAATTCCAAGAAGGTGATTGGGCTTTGTTGTATGACTCTAGATACAAAGATTTTAAAGGCAAGTTAAGGACTAGATGGTTAGGGCCTTATGTCATAGAGAAATGTCATGATAATGGTTCAGTGCAGATAGGAACCATTGATGCAGAGGCTATTCCTTTACTTGTCAATGGGTACAGATTGAAGATTTACAAGAAGCCCTTGTCAAAGCAAGAATTCATTAATGGCATCAACAAGACATTGATGGTGGTGGAGCAAGTCTTAGCTTCTACTTCATCAAGTCACTGAAAAAGAAAAAATAAAAAAGAGAAAAAATAAGGAGACTCGCGTGAAAACCTCCATGAGGCACCTGAGTCCCACTGTTGGATTGAAAACCTCTTGAGGTAGCCCAATGGTGTAAAAAAGAGAGAGAGAGAGAAATAAAAAGATCGTTCGGTGAAAAACTCTGTTGAGGTGCCCCAGGCAAGCAGCTAGGATGAAAACCTCTTGGAGGCAAACTAGGTGAAGAAAAAAACAAAAACAAAACAAAACAAAAAGAGAAAAGAAAACTTTGAAAATATTGCTTGTAGGTCAGTAGGACGAGGATTAGAGAAACAAGACAGGATCAAAAGGACCTACACAGTTCATGTTTTCATTCCTCCATTCCATATCCTTCATCATTCCATAATTCCCTCCATTTTTTAACTCATTTAGCTTAGTTTGCAAGGGTTCTGTGTTTTCTAAAAAATTCCCTGTAAACCTACAGGATGATCTTGTAGGAATTACAGTGGTTTGGGAATCCCAAAGAAAGTAACCCTAGAGCAAGGGAATGACTTGCTTATGTCAAAAAATAAATGTCTACTTCACCATCTCATCACCATGCCTCTCTCCACCATGATCACCCCTGCATTCATCCAATAAAGTTAGTTTCAAAAAAAAATACAGTTTTCAAAAAAAAAATAGATAAAAGAGGATGAAGACATAGAACAAGGGGACAACACCTGAAAGCTATACCTCTCATTCACTAATCCCTAGACCCCTTCTCTACCCATGCCAACCATCCTCATGCTCCAGAAGTGAAGGAATGATTAAAAAAATTGAGGGAGAGGCAGCTACAGGACATCCTATAGGAAATCCTGTAGCACACTGTCCCATAAAACAAAAAATCACAGGTTGCAGTCAGCTTCAACATGGAGATCCAAATGTCAAAGAATCTCCTTCAGAGCTTAGCAACAGCATCAAGATCATCAACATCACCATATAGTACCTACACATTAAAGAAAAACATCAGAGGACAATAGAAAAAAGAAATAGAAAAACACATGCAGAAAGTACACAACAAGGACTTCACTCTCCAACAAACATCATCAAGGCATCATTACCACATGTATGTGTCTCACTTCCACTCTCTTGTTAGCATAATATGATAAAAAATGTAAAGATTTGAAAGATTTGGTTTTATAAGCGAAAGGTGGCCAGTTAACTTGGCCACCTTCGGTCAATCAATGAGGAGAATACAATTAGTTCCTCACACACGTGGCAGCATTCAAGCCAGGAGAAAGGAGAGGTGAGGTTGAAAGTGGTTAAGCTACGAATGCCTGAAGTGGGAGTTGATTACGAGTTAAGGAGAATGATGATTTGGTAGTGGGACCAATGGTCCAAAAATGGATACTCGTACTTCAGTTACCAACACACCATCCCACTCAAATCACCCATATGAGGAAATAAAATGTTGATTCCCATGCATAGGAGGCATTCGCATTCTCGAGGCTACACCAAAGAAAAGTTTCTCTTGGCCCTGAAGCAGTCTATAAGAAAGACAGTGAGAGTTTTTCCCAGCGCAGGAGCACCTATAGGATCCTACAAGAAAACCTACAGGATCCTACGGGAGATCCTATAGGATACAGAAAAGACACCTATAGGATTGGAAGTGAGCATTTTTAAGGGAAAAACCAGAGGTTGGCTTCATCAGGAAGTGATAAGGAGGTAGGAGCTATACTTTCCCATAATTTCCAAGTAAAAATCATATAGAAAAGCCTTCTATTTTGTTGAAAAGATTGCAAACTAGGGGAATTGTACATAGATTTTTCATTTAAAATTATTCATCCATTAGAATTTTGTATCAGACATATACAACCCTCCACATCCATCAGAGAAAATGACATGGGGATTTAACAAGAGGGAACCCACCAACATAGTGAGGATTCATCAGCACCCTCCTGTACTAGAGATATTCACAAGGCACAATTGCATGGGTTTCTTTGAAAAATTGAGGGGATATGGTGATGAATTGGCCAGAGACTTCGCTCTCTCCCTCATACCACTGACTAGGACCCATGCCACTGTTGTGGTGAAAGGCCTCTCTGTAGAACTCACCTTCTTTAAAAAAAATCATAGGCAGAATCACCACACTTCGTTTAGGGCTGCCTTGGAGAAAGGAGGATAAGGGTAACAGCCAAATTGCAAAGAAGAATTTTTTTAGAAGGAGAGGAGGCAATGGAAGACAAAAATTAGGTCAGAAGAGCAAGCCTAGCATGTCCTTGGAATGAAATTAGCTACCACCTTATTAAGTATATATCATGTGAAGGTAGGTACAGTGTGGTACATGGATACCATTTAAGGCTTCTCCAAGAGCTGAGGTTTGGAGCAGACACACCTCCTCAAAATAGACTAAGCATACCCTACTTTCTTCTTCAATCAGTGATAGATATGAGCATTAAGGTGTAGGAAGGAAACCATCAATAGCTAGCCCATCATGGGTTAATTAGACTTATCATATAAGATTCCCTCCAAAACCTAAGACTCCCTATCACATGGGCAACTTTCAGAGACATGGAGACAGTGGAAGACATAAAAACCCTTGAATAAAACAAAAGCCCACTTTCAGTGAAAGGGATGGAGAAGAAATAGAGAAGGATGAAGAAGAAACACAGAGGGATGGAGAGGAAATAGTGGAAGAAGAAGACGAGAAAGAAAAGAGTGAGATGGAGAATGGAAAAGAGGAGACAGAAGACAAGGAAGAAAATAGGTCTACAATGCAAGGCAAAGAAGGGGAGGAATCACCCAGGGTATCTCCAGAACCCACTGAGAAAGGGGCGGCAGGTTCCCTCACTGCCCTTAGTACCCCAATCAAGAAAAAAGGGAAGAAACAGAGACAAACTCCATTGTACTTTAGGACAAGAAAAAGTACAAGAATAAGGCAAGGAAAACCTCAAACTCCCACCAAGGTTCCTACTGTCATTGAAGACTCACCAAAACAATAGGAAAATATACCTCCTCTTATGAAAAATCAAGGAGAAGGATCATTAAGACAAGCCTCTCCCAAGTCTCCTATCACTTATGTTAGGAGGCTTGTCACTCGATATGCCTCATCCAAAGGAAAAGGCCTCCTACAAGAAACACAGACGGACCTACAGGAAGCAGAGGTCATCCTAGAAGAAACTATGCTAAACCTACAAGAAACTCAGAAATTGGACAAATAAGGGATCATGCAGCAAGAAACAAAGAAGGAGGATCCAGAGCTGAGGGAACCTAGTCCTCAACCCAACCTTGACTCCTACTACAGGTTCATTGAAGGGGGTAGGGTCATTCCATAGAAATTTTCCATCCCCTTATTCTTTGAGCTTGAGAAAGAAAGGGCAAGAACACATAGGTGGATGCAAATAGCCAAATCTAAAGGAGTAGAGGACATAGGTCACATGGAGGAGAAAGTAAAGGAGATGGGCAGAGAACTGAGCAGCCTGAGGGATAGAGAGGTAATGATGAAATCTTAGTTGGAGGCAGAGAATGCATGGTTAAGGGGATAGCTACAACAAAGAGAGAGTCAATTGGTATCCATGGATAATCTATCCTTAGAGGCAATCCACTACAGGATGCCAGTAAAGTCCTATGCATTGTATCTTAAGGAATAGTGGCTGCAGTTCCAAATCAAGACTCTAGCATAGAGAGGCACTATGCCCTTCCAGGATTATAGACAATTCATTGATCTCTATGATCAAATCACCTTAGAGGATAGGGCTAAAATGTCTGAGTTCTACCTACATAACTTGGCCTTGACAGATCTGAATGTGTGGGACCCTAATTCAAAACTAGGGGACTTACAGTTGATGGCTTTGGCATCATGGATGAATCATGAGGAAGCAAGGGCTACATAAATGAAGAAAGTAATGGCAAGGGAAGAAACATAACCCCTCATGATAAGATCTGAGCAATCAAATCCAATGGCTATCATCAGCACCCATAACTTAATTCCAAATGACCCTCAACTTACACCTAGATACCTTGTTGCCCAAGGGCAAGTAATCACACACTTTAAGGACATGTTCAGGTTGTTAGGAGATGACAACATCCAAGCTTGCCAAAGGAGATGGAACACTTTGCCCTACAACTTGAAAATTAGAGAGTACCATTCTCCTTAGAGAATGAGAGAAGCACTGAACAGAACACCCATGTACAAGCAAGATCTCCAAAGACTCAAAGTCAATTCAATTGGCTTGAGACTCATTCCACCACTGGTCTTTGGAATGTTGGAAGGAAGGAAGGAAGGAAGAGGAAGAAAGAAAGCAGTGGGGGGAGATAGAGAGGAAGGCAGGATTCTAAGCATGGGAAGAGGAAACTACAGCAAAAGCATGGGATGTCAGGGAGGCCACTAGAGAAATGAAAGACATGGATATATATTGAGTTGCTCAGAGGATGAGCAACACTTTCAGTAGGGGGGTGATGATGAACCTCATCATTGGGTAACTATATGGACCTTAATACACCTCCTAGCTTATTCAAATCAACTCTTCTCATAATTTCTTCCATGTTTTTATTGTAGTTTTCTTAATGAGATGAGTCAAAGTGAGCTATTATGCCTAGTGGACTAATGTGCATTGATTGCAGGTTTTTGAGAGAAAATCATGGAAATTTTGGCTAACTAAGCATTGAAACCCAAATGAGACAAGGAGGAGAGATTGTAGGAGATAGATCCTCCTCATTTACTCCTCTCTCATTCGAATATTCCTCCATCAATCACACTAGCTTGGAGTTACAAGCAGGCAAGTCATGGAGATCAAAAGGCAACTGAGCCAGTGATAGTTAAAGAGCCAGTTTATATCGAGTTTTGGAGCCGAGTCTCCCTAGATTTAAGGAATTCGTTGGATACTTCAGTGGTATAAATAACGAGGCCTAGAGCCCCATTAGGATTTGAATTTTTGCTGTAAAAACACTAGTCATTTTCGAGTTCAAGACTTGTGGAATAACTTGTGATGTAATTTTCTATTTTGATAATGAGAATGAGAATTTCCTTGATCGAGCACTAAGTTGACTCAGAGGGCTGAAGCTCTTGGGTTAGGGCCCAACCCTAGTAGTAAAGGCTCCTCTTCTTGTATTTGTATTCTTAGTTGATTTCACAGATTAATGGCTGAATTGTCTTTAGCATTATTTCATTGCAAGTATTCGTGGATTTGATTATTCTGCTTCCATTTGTGCCTTATTTCAGTAGTATCTTAGAAGAGATAGAGGAATATCAAAAAGTTGTTAGTATGTGGATTTTGCCTCACTCCTCCCTTCAGGGATCATGGTTTTAGGAAGGAACCCCTATGCAGCCCCAAAAAGATAGAATTATGATTTCTCATGGACCTTAGGGTTTTCTGTTACTTAGGCCAGCATTTTATTAGTTGGCAAGAATAGGATTTGATTACCATTTCTTCTATCCTTAGTCTTACATTATATCTCATCAAGGTTTCATATATTCTGCAAGTTTTCCCATGCATGAAATAGGCATCTAGCTCGTGAAATTATGTTTTCTTAGTTAATTGAAATCCTTCTCGTTTACATGATTTATGGATAAATGTCAATGATTGATGTAGTGCAGGAGTTTCAGAAGTACAGAGAGATTTCATGATCAAAAACCTCATCCCAACTTCATCCATCCATGATTATCACTTTCTTTCACTAAATCCCTCACCAAA
This sequence comes from Pinus tabuliformis, assembly GCA_031772625.1. NCBI lineage: Eukaryota > Viridiplantae > Streptophyta > Pinopsida > Pinales > Pinaceae > Pinus > Pinus tabuliformis. Next base: position 552,655,916 of record CM062813.1, on the reverse strand, counting down.
TTCATCATTCCATAAGAATACTTCTTCAAGCTTGTTGAGCAAATCCAACCATCTCACAACTCTGGTTTCGAGCTTTGCAGTGGTCCTAGGCACTCCCTTGCCTCAATCCATCCACTAACCACCTTCCCTAACCCTTACATCACCTTCCAAACGCCTCCTTTTTCTCTCAGCTATATCCTGTAGGAATACAGGGGATCCTGTAGGAATTCAGGACATCTTGTATGGCGCATTAGGACATCCTGTAGGTTGACCTGTAGTGGCCTGTTTTGAGGCCGAATTGTGGGAGAAGCCCCTAGGAAGCTACAAAAGGACCCCCTACTTGCCTCCCAAGCCTTCTGACCATTCAACATCATCCCTAAGCCACCTGCCACATCACTAAAAGAAGTTAGCTTTCACACTTTCACACAAAAAAAGACAACATGCACAATAGTAGAATTTTTGATGTTATAATTTGCATGCCTAGGACAGTAGGATTGCATACATGCTAACTTTTCATTCTTTTGAAGAAAATCCTCTTAGCAGTTAATTAGAAGAATGGTGTGTTTAAGCACTTGATTTCAGTCTTTTTCCTTGCTGCAGTAGGAAAGATTTCTTTTAGTGTGGATTTCTCCTTTCCTCATTGGTAATCAAGCTTCTTCTGAATCAATAGAAGTCTGATTTTAAAAACCTTAGTGGTCTATTGCTAGCTTAGTAGTGATAAAGAGTGGACCCATCACATTTACTTGTGTATACGTCACTGTCACCTCCAAGTTTGTATGAACCCTAGGTTGATAAAGTAAAGTTGGTAGCCCCAGGAGTTGCAGTATTCTTGCTGCAATACTGGTGCTCATCAGGTGGTCTCGGGAAAATTTCCATAGGGCCTAGGAATACCTTAACCGTTTTTGGCGAGATTGTGGTAAAACCTAAGGGTGGAGACAGGAAAATTCCTCAAGGTATTGGTGAAGAAATTCTTAGGCATCCAAGCTTGTTTTTTGCCTAGTAATCCCTTGATCAATTTTGGAAAGATTATGGTAAAGCTTGAGGGTGGAGGTGGTTTAATCTCTAGGAAGCCCTAGTTTTTTATGTATTGGTTTTCTTATGTGATCTCTTGACTATTTTTTGTGGGATCATGGGAGCATGAGAGTGGAGGTGGTTTTATCTTCGGGAAGACCTAGTTGTTTTTGTCTTAAGTCCCACATTCATGCTTGGAATATGGCATGAGGGTGATTGGCTTAAAGAAAGATTTGGTTCAGCTCAATCTATGATTAGTGTAGGTGTTAACCCCATACATAAATTACCTACATACGAATTCTAAAAATAGAAAATAAACAACGGTGAGAGCATAAAACATAAGAAAAGATATACACAAAGATTTTCCCCTGGATCCAAAAACTGGGAATACCAGAATGATTTTTTTTATATTCCTTTCAATGTTACAATACATATATATACATGTTGAAGCATCCATTAACCCTGGATTAGAACATAACCGTAGTTAACCGGATCTACAAAATAACATGGACAAAAAACCATGTGTGAAATCCATGCACAAAACCATAGGTATGTCCGCCCACCTAATATAGGGTCCAAAAAAAAATCTTGGGGAATTGTGCACAGCGCAACGTACAGGGGTGGCTACCATCCCCAAGCACATGGGGAATTCATGGAAAGAATATAACACACACCCAACACTCTCCCACTTGTTGTTTTCTTTCCATAGGGGGCCACAAGAGAGCTTAGTCATTGGTCCAGCTATGTGTTGAATTTCCATGACCTTGGATCTAGGTTAGAGTCTTAAAATCATTGACTCTACCAAACGAAGAATCTCAACCGTAAAACTACTTTGCATAGTCGAAATATAAAGCAGTAAATCACACATGCACAATATACACAGTTTTAAATAAAATTGTAGAATATATACAATCCCAAACTTTGTTATATTAAACCAAATTCTATATAATACAATAGTCTATGGTTACAAGATACAATGACAAACTTGGCTGTAGCACTTCTATGTCGTATCTTGTCCTGTCGGTTCATTGCACCCGTATTGCTCACTAGTAGTTCCTTATTCCATCAAGGCCACTACACATCGAGACTCCAAGAGGGTTGCATCCTATCACTGCTACAAGTCATGTCTGCTACAATGAACAAGGGCTCATCAACTTCTCTCTGGGTAGGCCTAATTCCTGAGCTCCAATCTGTCAGGCTAGCAACAACTTTAGTCCATCAAAGTGTTTCACTTTGACACCATCCTTCACCCAACCTTTAGCTGCTCTTCGTCCTTCAAGATAGCTTTTCTAAGGCTACTTTGTATAGCCAACATGTTTCCCTCCAATCATCTCTATGACACTCAATCAACTCAATGTTGAATCTTCTCCTAGGAAAGACTCTTCTCCTCCTCACACCCTCCACTTGGCATCAATAAGATACTATGAATTCTGATCCAAACTGGTCAAATATTGACCCATTACATCCCTCCAAAACTATTGTTGTCACCACACTACACTGCTGCATTGTTTCTCTCTGGTTAGGGCATCACCTACAACCCTATTCCTTCACACAACTCAGCAACCAGCCCTCTAAAACACTGTGGTTTACTCTTGAGAGGGTCCTCCACCCCTACGTTGCTCCTTCTAGCTTTTTTTGACCCCAAACACAACTCTTAATGGCAGACTAGTTGTTGGCTATGGCATGTGGCCTAGCACAGCGACTATTGTAGCTTCATGCCCTCTCAAAACTCCACCAAATAGCCCTTTAAACAACAGTCCTATACTCCTTCAACCTTCGGCCTTTCTGCCCTGCAAATGCACCCAAGAACAACACCAAATCATGCCCAAAACAGCCCTAGGCTTCCACGTTGTCACCTACAGCAACCTGAAATCTTCCATGTTGTCCCTAGGCTCCTCCACGTTGTCCCTTGGCTCCTTTTACTGCGGCTTCCTCCACGAAATTTCAAAGCTCCTCTTGGTGATGTATTGCCACAAATGGATTCCTTAAATGACTCAACTTGTCCTCAATATATACGCTTTACTGCCTCCAACGAGTTCACATGAAGAGACATGTCTACTTGGAATTTTCTTCAAGTCGACCTACTTGAAAATCCAATATTTATTATGTCAACTTTAAAAATTCATCTCTCTCTAACGACAACTCAGATTTAAATGATTTTCGATGCGTTGGAATCATATTTTTTATCACTGTCATCCTCATCTATCACATGTTGTGAATCCATCACGGTTTTTACCCAAAACATGAAGGGTGCCAAAACCCCATATTTGGGTTCCAAGCCCACAAGATGCCCTTATGGCACTTTGTCCTCCAAACCCTAAACCCTAGGGCTTGGAGTACCTCCCAAGCTACACAAATCAACACTCCTTCTTACCAAGGGAGGTACTTCCAAGACCAAGAAGTATCTCATCATCATCATCACTGCTCACAACACTTTCCCAACTCTTGGCGCTCATAATCGTAGCAATCCCTATACAATGAAATACGCCCTTTTGGAAGTGTCGTTGTCACTGCCAGAAGAAACCTACTTCTTCTTCTTATCCTGTAATGTCTTCCATTCTTTCCGTGATTCCTTCTTGGCAGTTGTAGGAGCACCCTTGCTTACCACTGACCATGCACTCTTCTTTGGTTGCTGAGTCTCCCTCTGAATCTGCAACATCCCTCTCGAACTAGACTCCTTCTGAGTCTCTGGAACCTTGACCTTCTTAGGAAATTGTACCTTCTTCTCAGGAACTTGTTCCTTCTCCTCTAAATCCTTCACTTGTTCTTGCTTCTCTGGAACCTGCACCTGTCCCTGCTTCTTTCCATGATCCTCAGGCTTGGCAGTCAACCTGTAGAGACCATGCTCTCTAATTCCTAGTACAATCCCATCAAAATTAGAGCCTCTGGGCCTGAGTCTTTCCTTTTCATCCTGGAACAAGACCTCAAACCCCTTGTTCTCCATCATCGAGATAGAGAACAAATTATACATGAGTCCTGGTACAAATAGTACATCTTGGACCCACATCATACGTCTTGTCTCCATTCTAAATGGCACAACACCCGATCCTTGGATCCCCAACTAAATCTTGTCATCCAACACCATGTGCAACTTCGAGTCCCATCCAGCTAGAGTCTCAAAAATATCTTGTGACCCTGTCATATGATTTGTCACGCCACTGTCCACATACCATCCATCCTCTTTGATAGTATTCTGCGAGAAATGAGAAATCATAGAAAAATCCTCCTCTTCGTCTTCCAATCTTCTAGCGAGCTCATACATCTCTGATTTATTGGCAATAAGAGTGGCATGCTTTCCTTTTCTTTTCTCATCATCACCCTTCTTCTTCTTCGGACATCTTCACAAAAAATGACCCATCTTGCCACAGTTGAAACACTTGAATTTACTCAAGTCCTTCCTTTTCTTACCCTTCATTCATGATACAAGTGCCACGTCATCATCTAAAGCTTTCTTCTTCGATTGAAGATCCTCGTCTCGCAACTCTTCCTGAATGAAGTCATCCCACAACCTATCCTAGTTTGTCAGCTTCTCCCTAGCAATGATTCCTTTGATGAATGGATACCATTCCTCAGTGAACCCGTTCAAGGAAATCCTTACCATATCTCCATATGAGACAGTCACACCAATGGAAGCAAGCTCATCCTTGACCTAAGACAATCTTGTCATATATGAGGTCACGCTTTCACCCATTAACCTCTTGGTGGACTTCAACTTATCCTCCAATACCAATACTCGGTTCTCATTTTTATTCTGGAAAAAATTCTGAAGAGATACCCACATCTCATGTGCAGTGTTCCTCGTGTAAAAATGAAGTATTAGTGCATCCCATTAAGGATGATCAATCTTGCCCTCGCATCCAAATCTTCCCATATTTCTAGCTCATTAGGGTCGGTTGGCTTCTTGATCTCTTTCTCAAAAAAATCCCAAATTTTGTTGACCTACAATATCAACTTGATCCTTTCCTTCCATGGAATATAGTTGGACAACCCCTCTAACCTGTCCTCATATCAGATACCTACCTGCAACTTCGACATGTAGCGAATCCTTCACTCACAATGTGACCAAATCCCTCTCACACTCTACTTTTCTACGCACATTTACTCACTTTCAAAGTAGTTCAGACATGCTCTGATACCATGTTTAATTTCCACAACCTTGGGCCTAGGTTAGAGTCTTGAAATCACTGACGCTACTGAACCAAGAATCTCAACCATAAAACTACTCTACATAGTGGAAATATAATGCAGTAAATCACACGTGCACAATATACACAGTTTTAAACAAAATTGTACAATATGTACAATCCCAATCTTCTTTATATTAAACCAAATTCTAAATAATACAACAATCTATGGCTATAAGACACAATGAAAAACTTGGATGTAGCACTTCTATGTCGTATCTTGTCTTGTCGGTCCGTCGTACTCGTACTTCTCACTAGTAGTGTCTTAGTCCATCAAGGCGAGACTCCAAGAGGGTTGCCTCTTATCACTACTGCAAGTCACGTCTGCTACAATGAACAAGGGCTCATCAACTCTTCTCTGGGTATGCCTAATTCCTGAACTCCAATATGCCAGGCTAGTAACAAATTTATTCCATCAAAATGTTGCACTTCGGCACCGTCCTTCACCCAACCTTTAACTGCTCTTTGTCCTTCAAGGTAGCTTGTCTAGTGCTACTTTGGATGGACAACATGTTTCCCTCCAATCATCTCTATGACACCTAATCAACTCACTGTTGAATCTTCTCCTAGGAAATACTCTTCTCCTCCTCGAAAGACCCTCCACTTGGCATCAATAGGCTACTATGTAATCTGATCCAAACTAGTCAAATATTGACCCAATACATCCCTCCAAAACTATTGTTGTCACCACACTACATTGTTGCATTGTTGCTCTCTGGTTAGGGCATCAGCTACAACCCTATTCCTTCACACAACTCAGCAACCATCCCTCCAAAAGACTGTGGTTTACTGTTAATGGAAGCCTATCACAACAACAGTTGTATCTTCCTTACCCCTCAAAACTCCACCAAATAGCCCCTTAAATAGAAGTCCTATACTCCTTCAACCTTTGGCCTTTATACCCTACAAATTCACCCGAGAACAGAACCAAATCATGCTCAAAACAACCCTAGGCTTCCATGTTGTCATCTACAGCAACCTGAAATCTTCCATGTTATCCCTTGGCTCCTTTTGTTGCAGCTTCCTCCACGAAATTTCAGAGCTCCTCTTGGTGATTTATTGCCACAAATGGATGCCTTAAATTACTCAACTCATCCTTAATATATAGGCTTTACTGTCTCCAACGAGTTCACATGAAGAGACACGTCTACTTGGAATTTTGTTCAAGTTAGCCTATTTGAAAATCCAATATTTATTATGTCAACTTCAAAAATTTGTATCTCTCTAACGACAACTCGGATTCAAACGATTTTTGATGCGTTAGAATTGTCTTTCCGATCACTATCATCTGCATCCATCACATTCTATGAATACATCATGTTTTTCCCCAAAACACAATGGATGTCAATACCCCATATTTGGGTTCCAATCCCACAAGCTTCCCTTATGGTGCTTTGTCCTCCAAACCCTAAACCCTAGGGCTTGCAGTACCTCCCAAGCTACACAAATCAACACCCTGCAATGCCCATTGTTTATATACACCAAGAGAACTTCTCAGTGCCCACAGATTTTATCAATGCATATGCAGTATTCTTCAAAGTGTCCACCTTTAGCAGCAACACCTTTTTATCCTCAACCATATCCCTCACAAAGTGATACTGAACATCAATTTGATTTGTATTTGAATGATAAGCAAGGTTCTTTGTCAATAAAATTGCACTTTGGTTGTCACAGTCTATCCTTATAGCTCATTGTACTAAACCCATACTTGAACACAATCTCTACAACCAAACTGCTTCCTTGCTTGCATGAGTGGCCGCCATGTATTCTGCCTCTATAGTTGAAAGTGCCACTACAAACTATCTCTTGCTCATCCAACTGACTGCACCTCCAAATAGGTTAAACACATACCAACTTGTAGATCTTCTATGTTCCAGATCTCCAACCTATTCTACATCAACAAAGCCACAAATTTCTAAAACTTTGTCCAATCCTGGTCTTCCTTGGTAGCACAAACCATAATCACTAGTGCCACGCAAATACTTGAAAACCCGCTTCATTGTTATCCAATGCTTCTTCCATGGTTTTGACATAAACTTGCTCAATACTCCCACTGCATTTGCAATGTCTAGCATAGTACAGACCATTTCATACATCAGGCTACCAACTACACTTGCATATGGAACATGGGACATATCCTCTTCCTCTTCTTGTGTCATGGGACAATGTTCAATAGATAACTTTACAACTACATGAATAGGAACCTTCACCGATTATTATCCTGCTTATTAAACCTCTGCAGTATTGTCTTGACATACTTCCTCTAGTTTAACTAGAGTTTCCTCTTTGTCCAATCTCGTTTAATTTTCATTCCAAAAATATAGTTTGCAACACCAAGATATTTCATGTCGAATTTGGAGGACAATTGGGTCTTCAAATCCTGGATAATTTCTTTGTCATTTCCAACCAGTAACATATCATCCACATACAAGCTAGATAAATAACACTGTCACTAATTAATTTAAAATACACACAGTGATCTGCTTTGCTTCTGGTGGAGCCATGTCCCTGTATAAATGTATCAAATTTCTGATACCACATCCTTGGTCACTGTTTTAACCCATACAGAGGCTTTTTTAGCTTGCATACTAGTTCTTTCTTACCCTTCACCGCAAATCCTTCAGGTTGCTTCATGTATATCTCTTCTTTAGATCCCCGTGAAGAAATGTTGTCTTCACATCCATCTATTCTACCTCAACATAAAAAGAAGCAACAACAGATGAAAGTAATCTAATAGAAGCTACCTTGGCAACAGGAGAAAAAATATCACCAAAATCAATTCTCGGCACCTAGGAATAACCTTTTTCTACCAACTGAACTTTGTATTTCTCCACCTTGCCTTCTTCATTCATCTTCTTCTTAAACACCCATTTGTTGCCAATGTTTTTCCTTCCAGTCGGAAATTCCGCCAACTCCCAAACCTAATTTTTGTGCAAAGATGTAATTTCATCAACCATGGCCTCTTTCCATAGTTTTCCATCATATGAATCTACTATTTCCCTTATAGTTCTAGGATCATCATTAGTAATAGATAAAGTAAAATTTGAATAGAAAGCAGATGGACTATACCTTTCTGGATGCCTTCTTTCTCGAACTGATCTTCTCACATATGGAGTTTGTGGCTTTTCATCTTCTGATTCCACTTATGTTGTAGAGTCTGATTCTTCCTCCTTTAGCTCAAACTCTATATTCTCATGTTCCTTTGGTAGGACTTCATGTTTAATAACATCTTCCACCTCTCTAAACAACACATCTCGACTGTACACAACCTTCCTTGTTGTTGGGTTCCAAATCTTATAACCTTTTAAACCATCCTTATACCCAATAAAGATGCACCTTTTAGATTTACTATCCAACTTTATTATTTTCTCATTTGGAACATGTACATATGAATCACATCTAAATACTATCAGATGCGGAAGAGAATGTTTCTTACTAGTCCATACCTCTTATGGAGTCTTATCCTCCAATGCTAATGAAGGTGATCTATTGACCAAGTAACATGTAGTCTCCACCGCCTCTACCCATAATTCTTGTCCTAGCCCGGCACCATTGAGCATGCTTCTTGCCTTTTCCATCAATGTCCTATTCATTCTTTATGCAACTCCATTTTGCTGAGGTGTGTATGGAGTATTCTTCTATCGTGCTATACCACGCTTCTTACGGAACTCTTCAAATTCATTCTTTCAAAAATCTCCATCGTTATCTGTCCTCAGCACCTTTATCTTCTTCTATGTCTAGTTTTCCACCAGAGCCTTAAATTCTTTAAACTTGTCAAAGACTTCAGATTTCTTCCTGAGGAAATATATCCATGTATTCCTTGAAAATTCATCTATAGATGATACATAGTACACAGACTTACCCAGTGATGGAACCAACACAGGTCCAAACACATCACTGTGCATAAGCTCTAATATTCGTTTCACCCTCATAGAATCAGAGGGGAAACTCTTGATTATGCTTCCCATATACACAATTTTCACAGAAATCAAAATCCAAAGAGAAATTAGACATACCTTCTACCATACCATTACCATGAAGTATTCAAAGGCACTTCTCTCCAATATTTCCAAGCCTTTGATGCCATAGCATGGTCGTTTCTCCAGAGACCACTAAATTTTCTGCTCCACTTTTAGGAACCACAAAATTGTTGCACCCATCAATAACAGTGCTACCCTGAAGCTTGTACAGAGTTTCAATATGAACACTCCGCATAAATACCAGTTCTCCCTAAACCATCTTGCAAGTATCTTTCTCGAACATTGTTTTTACACCTGCATCATCCAACTTGCTTACAAAAACCATATTTTTGGCCAATGCAGGAATATACAGAACACCCGAAAGTGTTCTAATCCTTCCAACTTGCAACTTCAACTTGACTTTTTCACGACCAATGATTCTAGCCTTCATGTCATCCCCTAAGAAGACATCACCACCATCATATTTCTCATACTCACAGAACTACTCTTTATGGGGAGTGAAGTGAAGGCATGCACCTAAGTCAATCAACCATGCCTCATGATCTACATGTGTACTTGAAGGAGAAGCCAAGTACACATCCCCACCTTCATCTCAGGTGGTTTTCACCTTTGCAGAAGGAACATCATCAGATCCCTTTCCTTTCTCAGGAGATTTAGATTTATAGTCCCTTTTGAAGTGCCCTTCCTTATCGCATTTCTAGCACACCTTTACAGGTTTTTCGGGAGATTTAGATCTCCCTCTAGATTTAGATCTCCCACTCAAGGACTTGTTTTTGTTTCTATTTTAGGACCATCCTCATATAGACAAGGCATCACCAATTTGGCCCTCCATATTTTTCCATCTCATCTCCTCCAACAGCAAGGATGAGATTATTTCATCAAACTACAAGGCATTTGCATTGCTACCTATTGAAATAACTAGACTATCCCATGAATTTGGTAGAGAACACAACAAACTGATGCACTTATCTTCATCTGAAGTTTTAATATCAACAGATAATAATTGTCTTACCATAGTATTAAAGGCGTTCAGATGCTCTATCACGAAGCCTCCATATTTCATCCTTAGTTTATACAGTTTTTTCCATAGGAATAGTTTATTCACCAAAGACTTAGATTGGTACAAAGTCCCTAACTTGTCCCACAAAGCCTTCATTGAAGCTTCCCCTGATACATTCAGCAATACTGATCAGAGACACAATCGTATTGTGATCTTTGCCTTCTAATCCAACTTCACCCAGTCTTCAGCTAACATTACTGTTGGTTTAGTATCATGATCTACCGCGATCCATTGATCTTTATCCACCACCAGATCCTCCATCTTGAGTTTCCACAACTCAAAACTCTGGCCATTAAATTTCTTGATCTTTATCTTTCCACTTCTTGCCATCTTCTTTGACCACAAGAATCGATCCCACAGATCTCCCACTAAACAGGGTCTACCACAGGCCCAAGAAAAACCCCTCAGCGGCAAAGGTGTCCCCTTGATGTCGAAATAGCTTTGGTACCAAATGTAGGTTTTAACCACGTACATAAATTACCTGCATACGAATTCTAAAAATAGAAAATAAACAATGGCAGGAGCATAAAACATAAAATAGATATACACAGATATTTTCCCCTAGATCCCAAAACCGGGACTACCAAATTGATTTTTTTATATTCCTTTCAATGTTACAATACATATATATATATGTACATGTCGAAGCATCCATAAACCCCAATCCATTAACCCTGGATTAGAACATAACCTTAGTTCCCTTGACTGGATCTACAAAATACCATGGATAGAAAACCATCATGCCCAAAGCCATGTGCAAAATCCATGCACAAAACCATAGTTAGGTCTGCCCACCTAATATAAGGTCCAAAAAAAATATGGTGCTACCACCCCCCCGCACGTGGTGTAGTCATGGAAAGAATATAACACATACCCAATAATCAGGTGGTATGTGGAAGTCCTTAACTTGGTTGGATTTTTCATATGTTAATAAGAGCTCTTTTCCTCTTATATTTCATTAGTACATGTACCTTTAATTATCTGGATTTGATTGTTGTTCTATCATGGTTATTATTCTTGCTATATGTTTGTTATAAGCATGGTTCCATAGCAAGTTCTAGTTATGGCTCTTGATATGTTTGATTTGTTGATGAATGCTTAATGAATGCATGAGATAACAAATGTGATTGCGGCTATTATGAGAGGGTATTATACCTTCTTGATGATTCTCAGATAAGTATCAAACCCCTATGTTCAGATATGCATTCATGACATGTAGATTACATGTTCTCAATATGTTTGATGGAAGGTGTTAAGTTTAAGTATGTTCTATGCTTAGAGCAATTTATTTCAATTTTCACAGTTAACTCAATATCTTTTCTAGATTAGCAATCACATCAGCATTAAAGTAAATTGCATATAGAACATAAACATAAATCGCAGAAGACAATCCAAGACAAGAGGACACAAGATGTGGCGCTAGCGAGGGACAAACCCCAATGTGGGGAAACCCTTGATCAATTCTTCTTTTATGTTCTTCAATAGTTCAGCAGAGAGAGAGAGAGAGAGAGAGAGAGAGAGAGAGAGAGTAGTACATTTACAATAGAAGTCAACACTTTGAATTATCTAGACAAGAGCATGGATCATCTCTAAGAAGATGATACATGAGATCAGTTGAAGACATGTTGCTTCAATTGATTCTCCAAGGTGACTCCTTCACCTATCATTGTGTCGCATCTCGTCATCATTTTGCACCTCACCGTGCTGCACCCATTATCACAATGCTAGACCTCATGATGATGTTGTACACATCATACTGTTGCACTGTTGTCCCATGTGCTATTGTTGCACCATTTTGCCTATTGGGAATGGGTCCCCTCGGGGTCATTTTTGGGTTAAACACCCAAGTTTTGGCGGCAAAAGGCCCGAATTTTGTGTAAAGAAATGTAAAGTCTACGCATTTTGTGTTCACGGAGTGTGAAGATGTCTAAAGATAAAAAGGTTTTCTACCCTTAGTTTAGATAAGTTGTGTCTATTTTGGAGATGTACGTATGGTCCACGGACCATGGGATTGTATAAAAAGGAGAGTCTTAGAGAGTCTAAGGCAATTCATGAGCAAAGAATGAATGTAATGGGTCATTAGAAGTGAAGAGCGAAGAGCCTTAGAGTAGAAGAGAGGCTCTGCAATTGTGTGCGTAGAGGCATAGAGTAGAGTCTGCAGCTAAGTGTGTAGACCCCTACAGCTATGTGCACAGGGTAGTTTTAGTTTGTAAGAAGATCTAAAGCATTAATAAATAGATTGTTCCGGAAATATCTGTGTTTTGCCCCTTTTACTTTTGTTATGAATAAATGTGACTATGATATGATGAATAATTGTTTTATGATTTAATGTTGTGTTGATGTGCAAATTTGTATGTTTTACATTTTTTTACGAACACAAGTCATAATATCTGTTTATGCGAAGAATATCTTAATGCATGTTAACTTTATCATATACTTAAGCCGATCTGGGTAATAACAGAATTAGGAGTGATTTCAAAGGTGCGTAAGTGCTTGAATCATTATTTAAGGTTGCGTGAAGGACAGTCGAATACCTTCGCAGAGGTTCTGAAAGACGGAAGAGGAAGTACATCGATAAGCCCTAAAAGGCTTATCGATCTATGTGAAGGCAGGGGTTAAGGTAGAAAACCGACATCACAACCATCTCAGGGTGCAGAAACTTGGTTCTTACATTCCCCCACACTGCTTCGAGAGAGACTTCAATCCACGCTCCGCAGGCTGATGCCATAAGGGCCAGTAGTGTAGGGATTTGCTTGGTTGCCTAATGTTGAACCTAGATCAGGGCCCATCAAGCCAAAAAATTGTTTCGTTTTCGGGACCGGGATCTTCATAATGAGATGTGTGATGTCGTATCATTGGAATCCAACTAAGAAGGAGATCAAAAACTGGTTGGGTAGGAAGATCCATGAATTCCCGGCACAAGAAAATAAGAATCCAATATTTAAGAAAGAACAGTGGTTGGACAGATACCTGTACACAGATATACACAAAATATTATTTTGTTCCTTCCTGGTTGAGTTATACGAGTGGATTGCGAAGTCGGCAGACCACCAAGGAAGGTGGAGGATTGACAATCCGATCGTTTGGACGTCGAAGTTAGTAAGGAGATTGGAAGCTTCTGAACATAAGATCACGTGCGTTGTCGACCATTGGCTCGACCGCATCATAGGAGGATTTGTGACGGAGTTTGCGGTCGATACCTTTGTTAGTTACAGCGAAGTAGAGCACCGCTTCTTTAAAGGACCACGAGGTAAGTATTTAAAATCACTAAATACTTGGATTAAGATGCTCTTGTGTGAACAGTGGGTTATGCAGTTACCTTGATGTTTGGAGCTACACTAAGTGGAAATTATTTCAGGGACGGAGGAAGAAAAGGTCTTGAGTATAGCCCGCTGATCATACCCCCTTTGAGTGACAACGAAGGAGCACCGCAAACTTCTCCCCTAAGAACTAGTCAATTGATAAGACGAGGGTTCCCTCTAATACATACACTACCTCCACCCTCATCCCATCCATCTACACCACCTCCATCCTCGCCACCACTGCTCACCCCATCACCCACACCACCGCCAGCTCCATTGTTCAATATGGCGAACTTCATAAAATTACCTTTATTCAAGGGCATAGGGAATAAAGATCCAGACTGGTTCAGGTTCATCATGAAGGATGTATGGGAAGCCCGGGATATCATGGATGACCAAATGAAGAAAGCCACCCTGGTTAGTGCTCTGCAAGACCGCGCACTAACGTGGTACATTAATTACAGTACTGATAAGCCAATGTCCACGTTGGCAGTTATCCAGGCCACGTTGAATAGAGAATTCACTAGACCTAAGTATCAAGCACAATCGATTTTAGGATTCAAGGAGATCATGATGAAGCTAGGGGAGATGCCTTGGGATTTGGATCAAAGACTGAAGTGTACGATCCGTGAAGAAAACATGAACCTAACTAATGGGCATCACTGCGAATGGTTCATGGCCTCACTCCTGCCCCACCTATGGGTTGCGCTATCACAACAGAAGATTGGGACCTAGGCAGAAGCTCTGGAAATCACGATGAGGCTGCATGAGACACAAATGCAGGATGCTAATCTGGGGGTTCAACAAATTCATGCACAGTTGCAAAACCTTTGTCTCGAAATGCAAAGTCTAAAGAAGGATATAACAGCTCAGCTAGAGGCGCGCGAAGAAGTTTGGTGCCTAAAATGCAAGGGTCAAGGGCATGACAAGGATCATTGCCCAGTCTTCTCGAACTATGTTGCAGTAAGAATACCAATGCCTCTATGACCAGAGGCCACGACAGGGCCAACTGCAGGGTCTATGCTAAGGTGTGCTATATGCCAGGTGGTTGGTAAACATGCGACCGAAAATTGCCATTTACTACAGAAATTTGTGTTGACACCACAACAAATCTTTTGCAATTTCTATGAATTGATGATGGACAGGACACCTACATACAGGGTGCAGACAAAAATGTGTCCTCCAGACCAAGGCGTTGGGGGAATGCGGGGTGAGTATCAGGGGCGTGGCTGAGGCTGAGGTGGAGGAGGGCCTAGGAGAGGCCGAGGATAGTTGATTTGTTACAATTGTGGAGGCCCAGGACACTATGTGAGGGACTTTCTGAATCCGACGTGATTGTCATGCCGCTATTGTACTCAATTTGACCATGCGACTGAGGATTGCCCAATATTATTGGCTAAGATTTGTGAAAAGGGGGTGCAGCCTCTGCAGCTGACACAGAACCTCCAGATGATGAGGGTTGAGCCCTATGAGGAAGACCTTAAGGTAAAAATTATGTTGCGAATCAAAAGTATGACGGGGGAGGATAAAGACAAGCAGCCTACAGAAGGAGAATGGGTCCGCAAAGCACCAGAAAAGGAGACTGGGTTTGATCTGGAGCGCGCAAAAGAAACATTTATGGAAGCAAAGAAAAGCTTCACTGAGGCCTCTATCTCAGGAAGTTAGGAGAAACCAGCTGAAGAAATGGACACATCATGATTACCACATTCTTGAAGACCTACATGAAACTGCTCTGTGAGAGTAAGGTTGTGAAGGGTCTACAGGAATTAATCAATCAGTGCGCTAAGGATGGCGCTACTGGTGAAGCACGTGTGGTCAGAAATATTGGCAAGCACAAGGCAAGGACCGGGTGTGAAATGACACTCACTATGCAGATAGGGGAGTATGAGATGGACCAAGTTATCCTAGATTTGGGGTCCGACGCGAATGTTTTTCCAAAACAGACTTGGGAAAGAATGGGGAGACCTACACTCTAGTGGTCTCTGATACAGTTAAGAATGGTGAATCAACAAAAAATTATCCCAATGGGGAGGCTGCAAGGGGTCACAGTTGACATCAAGGGCGCGAGTGCACTGGCAGATTTTGAAGTAATAGAGATTGTGGATGATAGCAATCCATACCTTGTGCTCCTTGGAATCGATTGGGCCACTAACATGAATGGGGTAATCAACCTGAAGATGCGGAAGATGATATTTGAAAAGAAGTTTCTCCGCATAGTGGTGTCGTTGGATCTCACAAATGGACTGCGCTATACATAACCAGTCCGAGATTATGAAAGTGATGACGATTTGGACCAAATTTACAAGATAATAGTGCAAGACTAGGATTGGGTGAATCTAACAGCGGATGGACATATTGCATGGGACCGAAAAAGCTCCTGCGTGTTAGATTCAAACGAAGAATTAGAACACTAGCAGAATTGGCTGCATGAAGTATCTATGCTGCGTTGTAATATGATGACCAAGTCATTGAGTTGTGTGTCATCCGAAGTCAGGCATCTGCCTCATTATGATGGGCTAACTGATGTTGATTGCTTTTTGGATGCATTTGAAAGAGAAGTGCCGGAGAAACATCGCTTCTAGGCCTTGGACTAGGTACCGCGCTACGCCCATAAGATGGTGGGGTACGCACAAGGATAGCTTCAGTGATTGGCGCGGCTATAGGAGGATGATGAGAATACGTTTTGGGCAGCCAAAAGTAAGGATGATAGATAAATATGATGGAAGGGATGATCTACATGATCACTTGGCCAAATGGACTAAGGCTTATGGAGAAAAGCCCCAACCTGAGTGGGTGCATCTATTTTGTCATACCCTAGGTGTCATACCAATGAATTGGTACTTGGAAACCGAGCTCTGTCATGGCACTGAAGAGTGGGACATCTTGTGCTAGGGATTTTTAATGGCGTTCAGCTTTGAGGACGGGTTTGACTGTATTAACGCAGTGCTACAGGAGGTTAAAGTAGGGATCTTTAATATAGTGCAAGATCCTTTGGGCCTGATCCAACCTGGTTGGACTACCCAATTGAGCCATGCATTGGAATGCTATAACGTGACCGCTGAAGAGGAAGACAAGGATCCCCGAAAGATTAATATTCCAGAAATTGAAGGTCACCGTGAGGTTGAAGGTCTGCAGATAGAGGATCCTGACATAACTGCACTATTGAAAACTAGGCAGGTCAACATTGGCACAAAGACGAAACCAAAATTTGCAAAGATTGGGGACTATTGGGATGATGAGACAGTAGAAAAGGTCACTGAGCTCCTCCGTTAATATCAATATTTTTTCCCCATGAATTTTTCTTATTTAAAAGGGATAATAGGAGACCTAGGTGTCATGAAGATCACCCTAAAATCAAACACTAAGCCCATAAAATAAAGACCTTACCACCTTAATCCTAAGTACAAGGAAATGGTTCACACTGAGTTAGACAAGATGCTCGTGGTAGTAATTATTGAACCAGTAGAAGAATATGATTGGGTAAGCCTGATAGTAGTTCACGAAAAGAAAAAGAAAGAAGAAATAAGGATATGCATGGATCTCTGGAAGCTGAATGATGCTTGTGTGCATGATCCCTTCCTGACCCTATCCATTGACGACGTCCTAGATAATGTAGGCGGCGAAGAAGCATACTCTTTCATTGATGAGTTCTTTGGGTGCCATTAGATCAAAATCGCGCCTGAAGATAGAAGAAAGACAACCTTCATGACTAAATGGGGATGTTTTCAATACACTATAATGCCTTTTCGGATGAATAATGTGCCAACAACCTTTTCGCGTGTAGTCATTGCGACATTCAAAGACTTCATTCATAAGTTTCTGGAGGTATACTTTGACAATTAGATAGTGTTTGGATTGGTCAAGCGTCATGTAGAAAGTCTACGCTTGATGTTAGATACATGTCAGAGATACCATATCATGCTCAATCTGAAGAAGTGTCTATTTTGTGTCCCTTTCAGGATTCTGCTGGGTCATGTGGTATGCAGACAAGGATTGATGGTAGACCCCATGAAGATCATGGTGATAATCAACTTGGAAGCGCCAAGGAATGTGAAACAGTTGTGCGCAACTCTGGGGCATACTGGATACTATAGGAAGTTTATCAAGAGATATGCCCAGATCACTGTGCCCATGGAGAAATTGTTGAAAAAATATGCTACGTTCTGTTGGAGTGATGAATGCCAGAAAAGCTTGGACGTGCTGAAAGTTAAAATGGTCACCGTGCCAATCCTAGTCTTCCTAGACTGGAAGAAGGAATTTCATGTGCACGTGGATGCCTCATGTATTGCGTTGGGGGTCATGCTGACACAGGCGGGTGAGGGGGAATTGGACCATCCTATAGCATTCGCGAGCAGGAAGTTGTCCAAGGCTGAGAAGAACTATTCCACTATAGAGCGCGAAGGACTAGCCATGTTATATGCGCCTGTTACAGGGAAAAGTGTCTACACAGAACTGCTTATCCCACTAAGGTGTGGTAGCTACCTTAGAAACAAACAAAGTAAGGCTACTTTCATTTTTCCTTTATGAAATATAGATGAGAGAAGAACAAAGAAGACCAACCTCCGTCTTGCGCTAATCTCCTAGTTCGATTCCTCTCTCTCTTGATAGTCTTTCGCTACTTTCTCCCTTGTACGCCCAGCTTCACAGATCACCTATAAGATCACAGTAGCATAACACTATACAAGAACATGGATCTATAATCATAAACAATCTAGGATCAGATGTAAATTGACCATACAAATGCATAAAACATAAATGACACAAGAGTATGGAGGAAAACTTGAATAGCTTTTATTGATAAACAAGAAAGAGCCAAGGGAGTTACAACTAGTTGTTCTGACCCAGCATCATCCTCTCAACAAGTAAGCCCTTCTTCACCTCATACAAAGCTTAGATCACCCAACGCTGTGATGTTGTCTCAAGAAACCAACAACAATTCCTTACAATATGCAAAATTCCAGCCTCTGGATCTCTGGGATGAGGGATCCATATATAGATATTTGTAAGGGAGATGAGTTAGCTTGTGATTTGATTAATTTCTTCCCTCTGACAGTTCTTGCTTCCACTTGGAGATTGATGATCTCTTACTCATCCTTGGTCGAATTCAGAGAGGCAAGTGTCACAGGAGAAGTTTCTGGAAGATTCCATGCCTCTCCACCTCGCAGAATGACACTACCATTTGTCACTTCTCACCCATCGCACCCCATAGAAGGGCTTTTTGAAATGCAACGCACCCACACAGTGTATTTAGGTGAGATGCAACACACTTTGCCTATGGAGTAGTTGAAATGATCCTGTTTTGACCAGTTCTGAGCAGTTTTTCATGGAGAACTTCTGGGAGAAGCTGTAATCAGTTGACCTTTTTCCTTTAGGGGTTAGAAAAACACTTTTAGGGACTTAGGAGCCCTTGGTTTATGGACATTTCATGCTTGGGGTTGCAGTGCCCAAAAATTTCTATAACAGTTGCCCCCTAAAGCATGAGGTCGTTAATCTTTTGATGTCGGGTGAAATGCTTTATTATGAGGATCCGAAGTTCTTTCAAGCTGGGAGGAGACCTGTAATAAGATACAATACAATACATTATCTTCATAATATTTTCATGATCTAGCTGAGCCGGGCGTTCCCATGCTCAGCTTTATAAATTCATTTTCATGTACATAGGACAGACAATCGTCTGAGTGTAGACTGATGATTCTGGTAGAGTCGTCATCCCTTTGATTGGATGATTATCTGTGCAGCAATAATGTACATTTGATGTCTTTATTTCCCTGAATATATATCGCAGCCCAGATGGATGAAACTAGATCTGAGGTCTTCAATCTCGTTCGATCTTCACTCGAAGTACAAGTCTATCCATGTGAGAGATGTTTTGGAGTCGAACATGGAAAGACATCGCCTGATTACCAGCCAACGATGTAAGTTGTTAACAGGCGCGAGAGGAATCACCGTTAATGATAATGAACCTCAAGGTACTGCAGTACAATTCACGTGGTGTGAATAAAGGACTTGGCATCGAACACCACGCAAAATCTTTCAGTCGAAGGCCATTGATGTAAACCTGTCGTTGGAAGTGAGAAACTTGCCATTGAGGCATGCAAGCTTCAAAGTACTGAATGGGGTGTTCCTAGATCGACTTCTTGGATAATGAGCTGATGTCGACAAGAAGCGATCTGTCACAGGAGGGCCTTAATGAATCCCACATCAATGACATGGAACGGAGCAAATGATTTTAATGGAGGTGAAAACGATCTGATGACATAAGGTTCAGGGTGGCGGTCATGAAAGAATGGAGTATAAATGTATTATAGTGGGTGAGACACAGGTGAATTCTCTGAATGACTTCTCTTGAACATATCGACGACACTGACGTGATGGATTGGTAGCATTAACCCCAAATGTGGATGGTGTGATGGGACCATGGTGATGTGACCGGTGAATGAAACAACCCAACCCGACTTGGATGCGGAGTGAAAGTGTCATGTTCAAGAGCGATTTGCTACCAACAAAGTTTCTTCAAGTTTTCTTCCCAATTTTTCCCCAATCATTGCTGACCAGTACCTCTTTATTTTTTCAAGCTTGAGGAGGATAACATATGCTTGTTCTATAATTTTCCCTTCGGGCAAACCCATCGCTATGTTTTAACGAGCCTAGCGATAGTGAAACACGTTCTTGTCTGCTATGGACAAGTTTGTCGCTATTAAGTTTTAACGAGTTTAACGACAAAGAGAACTCGATCCTTTCCAATTTTAGAGAGTTTGAAAAGGGACGTAAAAGGAAACTCCAAAATTCCTTTTTCGTCATCTAATCCCTTAAGTCTGAAAAAGTATAAAATAATACAGAAGGGATGAATTTTCGATACTTTTAACGAGTCGAACAAAACAAGCGCTCGATCTTTTTTTGTAATAATCCCTCAGGTCCAAAAAGATTAAAATCTAAAGGAGGGATAGCACTTCCAGTCCCTTTAACGAGCTAGAGAGGCCAATAGCTCGGAAATATTTTCATATTTTACGAGTCAGTTGAAAAGAGCTTAAAGGAGACTCGTCTTTGAGGAACGAGTGATAAAATTGGGTAGCAGCTGATTCCAGGTAAGGTTTGGAATTTTCCAATCATGGCAGTGTTACAAGGATGGCTAGCGGGATCACTCTTCGTAGTTGTTCCTCAAAAGGGGTAAACAATCAAATGGAGGTGAATGATCGGCCAATGCAGAGTGGAGGTGATGATGGGAACACGACCAAGGCTTTAAAGGCTGAAGTACTACATTCACGATGATTATTTACCGGGAATTGGTTCATTTTTTATTGAGCTTAAATGCTGGGGGAAACATTTTCTCATTGCTTATGTTTATTTTTTAACGAGCATGAAGTCTGCGTTAAAACTACTCGATGTAGGTTTATTTTTTAACGAGCTTGAATCCTATGGTAACATTGCTCATGGCTAGGTTTATTTTTTAATGAGCTTGAACTTTGCGGAAACATTGCTCATGATAAGTTTGCATGCCCCCAACATAATAACGCAAATCGAGGTGCATGCCCCCCAAGCTTCATTGCATTCATCTCGGTGGTTGGAATGAAGGTTTACCTTCGAGATGTTCGAAAGACTCGACTTTGATTTTACGAGATCATAATCAAAGACTCGATTTGGAAAGGGAGTCGTTTAATTTTTTAATGAGGTTGACACAGTAAAAGAACTATCCTCATAATCCACCGTATTTACAGTATTTGATAGAAAATAAAAAACTGAAGGATGATTAAGGTTATTGGAATAATCTTCGTTGTAATCCAGGAGATGGGAACGATGGTGGTGATCTTCCCATGGTGCCTCTCCTAACATCATTGACTGAATGATTCCTTTGTCTGTAGAATGTACATGCGACCAAGGATCTGAAGAGGTGCCATATTCCTTAGACCTATCTATCCAAACACTCGATGAGCATTGATTTGGGTTTGCCCTCCAAGCCAAGAAAATTGATTGCTACAATATTTCAAAAATGGCGATGATCCATGCTGAAAAAATGTTTAGGAATCTTCCGAATCCATTAGATATAGAAGATTTCATATTGCAGGTTTCCACTGTGGCCACTTCCACCAAATTACTCGGAGGCGGTAGGGCAAAAGTACCCATTAAGGCAGGGTCTTTCAGGAGACCTACTCCGATATTTTGAAGCGAATGATTGCTTCCATGGATCATTGGAATGCTTCCCGTAACTTGTGAACTGTTGGGGAGAAATGTTTGTTGGTCGACGATTGTAATTCCTCCTTGAAAGGGAAATGCAATCTTCCTGAAGTAGGTCGACACAGTTGCGGCCATGGCATATATCCAGGGCCTTCCCAGTAGGATGTTGTAATCGAGGTTTCCGTCGATTACTTCAACATTAATTTCTACTGTTTTTCCCCCTAGTTCAACTTGCAAGTTACTTAAAATCCCATATGGAATGTATGATCATCCATAAAATGCTTTTAACATTGTTGATGATTGCGACAAGGGTGGTGAGCCTAAATTTTTCCAGCAACTCATCGACATAATACATGTAGATGCCCCCTCATCAATAATTGTTTGATGAACAATTTTGTTGAGGGCTTTCACTTGAATAAGGAAAGCTAGTTGAGCTGGTAACTGAGGATCATATCCTTTGTGACTAAAGGATACAAGATTGGAATCCGTTGGGTCAATCCCACCTATTACTGATAATAGATCCTACTTTTGGGAGAGGCAATTTTGTGGTACCTCAAGTGTCGACATAGCGGACGGCGATTGGGCCAGGTCCTCTACTATATTATAATTCTGTGCTACTTTTGCATGAGGATTAAATGTCGATTTGTGTACTACTCCCTTTGGCGACTTTATCATTGATTCAGGAATGATGGAACAACTTCAGTCAAAGTTGTTGTCGAACTACTAGGTTTTTCATTAGCCTTGTTATTCGACAGCTGTGGATTCCTGTAATCTTTATTCCTTGTCAAAGCATCATTTTGCTGCTTTGAGGTAGACAACATAAGCACTTGGGATCGGGAAGCATTTTGATTAGCAACAAGTTTGGTTCCCGGGTTTGGAAACAGATTAGTCAATACTGCTGAGGTTTTTGAACTCTTAAAGAGTTTCTTAACTTCAGCTTTATGTGGACAATCTCTCGTCTAATGATCCTCATCGCATATCTGACACCCCACAGGGGTTTCCTTTGCCCAGAAGGGTTTGCAGAAGGTTTTTCAGGAGATGACTCATCCTGCTTCTTTTTGCTCCCTTTCTTTTTCTTCTTCCCCCCTAGTTGCTTCAGTTGTTTTCCCTTGTCGGTCGACACTGCATTTACTTCCAAGGCAAGAAGTTCCTCATTTTCATTTTGACTAGAAATTTTATGGGCCTTTTTAGATGTAGCCTTTGTTGATTTCGTGTTTGTAGTACCAATCACGCCATCGCCGGCATGAGAGTCATTGTTTGATTTAGGAGGAGGAGGAACGGAAAATTCTAATCTAGGAGCATCAGGTATTTTATCGTAGAGCGTGCCAGACTGAGTATAGATCAAGTCTAGATATTGTGCACTAGCGATAACTTTCTCTTAAGTGACGACTCCTCCCTTTTCCACATCTTCTGTGATAGAAGGTAATAATGACTTAATAAACCATTCAGCTAGTAGCTAATCAGGAACATATGTTTTTACCATTCTGCGACGACGTCGCCACTCATGAATATGATCAGATATGTGAGTGGCCGTTGTCTGCTTGAAATTGGTAAGAAGTTTCGTTCCCGTTTCGTACCTTATCGGTAACTGAAAATGGGTTAAAAAGGTTGTGGCTAGGGTACTGAAGTTGTCAAACGAAGCTCTAGGCAATTCGATATACCATTTTGCTGCCGGACTAGTTAACGTCCTCTGAAAAAGGTGAAGCCTAATTGAATCATCATTTAGGGTGTTTGATGAACACCACAGATGAAAGGTCATCACATGATTTGACGGGTCTTCACCCGGATTTCCATTAAATTTAGGAATATCTGACGGAAGTTTATGCGAAATCACCGGCCACCAAGGGCCGTAAGCAATTGGATCATTCGTCAGCCAGTTTAGATCTGGTAATTCTAGAGTTGCTACAAAGGGAAACTGTTGATTTAGGTTAGGCGAAGCATACCCAGGATAAGATGGAATCGCGTGAGCAGTGGGTCTTTGCATACCAACATAAAGTATTTGATGCTGGTAACTTTGATAAGGTTGATGGGCATAACCATTATAGTATGGTTGTTGATAACTGCTTTGGAAATGCAGTTGCCCATTACTTACAAAGACTTGTTGCTCAGGTCCTTGATATGATTGCTGGAATTGCGGTTGTTGAGATTGAACTAGCCCTGGTTGTTGGACCATTTGCTGTTGTCCAATACTGGATGATTGACCAAGATGAGGAGTCATAGTACTTGTTTGAGCCTGAGTCGCTCCAGATAAGGAGGCACTAACCTGAGGTTGTGATTGAGTCATTGAGACAAGAGGCTGTTGTATTGCAACCTGAGAAACTTGGAGTTGACATACAACAGGCAGCACTTGTACTTGTGATCTAGTCACCATAGCAGGTATAGTGGGAATATTCGACACAGGGTGGACTGGTTACATTGAATATACAACCCTTGGTTGTTGAGGGAGTATTGGTACCCAACCGCTGGATGTAATTCCAGTTTGACCTGAACTTTGTTGTAAACTCCCATATGGTTGTTCTCCGGGAGGGAACAATGAAAAGGCATACTGCCCTCCATATGGTGGAAATCCAGTACTTAAAGGGTAGATTGGCCTTTGAAGACACATTGGATCAATTTTTTGAGTTTCAACATAAGAAATACCAGATGATAATCCGGATGAAGAAATAGGAACTGACCGTGTCATCGAAACAGTCCCTGATTGGACTCCGGCTTGTTGTTAATAACTTGCCGGGACAGAGGGTATACCGGCGAACATCGTTGGAGTAGCAGCAGGAGGCTCTGCCACTGCTACGTCGGATGACACAGTCCTGGATGTCGGTGGTTGTTCAGACATATCTAGTCTATCCAAAAGATTTTCTAACGATTTCGATTGACTTTCTTTCACGATTGTGGATTACTCGATCAACTAAAAATAAAGGGGAAAATGATTCCAAATTAAATGAATTTTAGACGCTTTGACACAACTTGTTCTTTCAATTTTTAAGAGTCGAGAAAAAACAAAATATGACTCTAGTCGCCTTCGATTTTTAATGAGCCTGAAGTGACAAGTGCTCAAATGGACCTTTTCTGTTAAGGAGTCTGAAAAGGAACAAAAGGGACTGCTCTGGAAATCTAGGTAGAGGGATTACCAAACCAATCGCAAAACTGTAGAATACTTTTTACGGTATGGCAGTCAATCTTCCTGAATGTTGTGTTCAGTGCATTGCGATCGATAGGGTGGCAGACACGGCTTCCTATGGATAAAGGATTAAGCCTATTGTGGTCTCCCAAAATATACTCGACGGTACGTGGGAGCACAAGTCCGTACTGGCACTTATCGTCTCAAAGTGGAGGAATCACCCAACCATCAGTGAGAACAACAGTTACCAGGCTTTACGACGCCAGAATATGTCTCTAGCCTAGACTTCAAGATGTTGTGCGTTAGGTTCCAAAGCGTTGTTAGATTCATTAAATTTATTTTATAGTTAATCTTGCTTAAGAAATTTGCCTTTCAGGTTCACCGCGAGATGTAGATGTACAATTCCTGAAATGCAATCTAAGATGATAAACAGTCTTTTATCTTCTTTGTGCAATGAAAATCCTAGCTACTAAGGAAAGAGAGACAGTATTCTTTCACAAAGGGAAAAGAGCACACACTATATGCACTACCCTAAATCAAACCAATTAAACGGTCTAAATGCAAATGCACATGCATGTTTTTGTTTTCGGCTTTCTTAGTATGTGAATGGTAAAAAGAAAGCTAATGCACAAATCTGAATTACTTTTCAAGCGACAATTACTAACAAGTTTCTTTTCAAAATAAAAAATGGAGACAATCACAACACTTTATGATTCGGAAATGAATACTTGCTTTCGACACTAGAAAAACTACAAATTCAGACCAAATACAATAGTAACAGGGTAATCGACTATCAATAGCAACCAAACTCTTTCCTATGACTTAAAACGACACTTGCGACACTTTCAAATCAAAGGACGACAGTACAATTACATTACTTTTTGCAAAGGAGAACTGAAAATGACTCAACAAATACACAAAAACATTTACAATTCTTTTGTGCAATGGAGGCTGAATAACAACAAGGAAAAGGGGTTTCAAACAGAGATATACTGATTACAGGCAGCAAAATTCATGAATAGAATTGAAAAGAATGAATCACAGAAACCAAAATTGAACAATGCCTAGTCTGATCAACGCACCTGTAACATAGGGAATTTGAAATGCAGCGCACCTACTACACTCGGGAAGTGCGCTGAATTTCAGATTCACATAACAGTACCTGCGTTGGGCCAGAGACAAGACTTTGCTTGGGTTCTGGGTCACAATTTGAAGTTCAGTTCATGGGTTTTGGCCGAGCAAATGGTTATCAGTAATGCAACAATCAGGGGTAGATCTAAGGAGGTTCTAAGAGCTACCACAAGGGAAATTAGAGAGTTTGTGAATCAGTTGTTTAAGTCATAAACAAATCCCGGAGATTGACTGAAGCGATATTTATCTACTTTGCATTTGCATAGCAAATGCATTTTGAAAGCTACCTGGCTGGACTTCAGGCTCCATCTGTAAGTTTATAAAATAAACAACAAGGAAGATAAACAAACAAACTAATTCGTCCCCAGCGGAGTCGCCATTTGGTTACAGGGAAAAGTGTCTACACAGAACTGCTTATCCCACTAAGGTGTGGTAGCTACCTTAGAAACAAACAAAGTAAAGCTACTTTCGTTTTTCCTTTATGAAATATAGATGAGAGAAGAACAAAGAAGACCAACCTCTGTCTTGCGCTAATCTCCTAGTTCGATTCCTCTCTCTCTTGATAGTCTTTCGCTACTTTCTCCCTTGTACGCCCAGCTTCACAGAGTACCTGTAAGATCACAGTAGCATAACACTATACAAGAACATGGATCTATAATCATAAACAATCTAGGATCAGATGTAAATTGACCATACAAATGCATAAAACATAAATGACACAAGAGTATGGAGGAAAACTTGAATAGCTTTTATTGATAAACAAGAAAGAGCCAAGGGAGTTACAACCAGTTGTTCTGACCCAGCATCATCCTCTCAACAAGTAAGCCCTTCTTCACCTCATACAAAGCTTAGATCACCCAACACTGTGATGTTGTCTCAAGAAACCAACTGCAATTCCTTACGATATGCAAAATTCCAGCCTCTGGATCTCTGGGATGAGGGATCCATATATAGATATTTGTAAGGGAGATGAGTCAACTTGTGATTTTATTAGTGTCTTCCCTCTGACATTTCTTTCTTCCACTTGGAGATTGATGATCTCTTACTCATCCTTGGTCGAATTCAGAGAGGCAAGTGTCACAGGAGAAGTTTCTGGAAGATTCCATGCCTCTCCACCTCGCAGAATGACACTGCCATTTGTCACTTCTCGCCCATCGCACCCCATAGAATGGATTTTTGAAATGCAACGCACCCACATAGTGTATTTAGGTGAGATGCAACGCACTTTGCCTATGGAGTAGCTGAAATGATCTTGTTTTGACCAGTTCTGAGCAGTTTTTCATGGAGAACTTCTGGGAGAAGCTGTAATCAGTTGACCTTGTTCCTTTAGGGGTTAGAAAAACACTTTTAGGGACTTAGGAGCCCTTGGTTTATGGACATTTCATGCTTGGAGTTGCAATGCCCAAAAATGTCTATAACAGCACTCCAAAATTTCAGGCACTATTTGCTGGGTGGATATTTTAAGATGTATACGGATCATTTTGCATTCAAATACCTGGTCAATAAGCCTGTGTTTGGGGGAAATATCTGCAGATGGTTGTTGTTGTTCCAGGAGTATGACTTTGAAGTTATTGTGAAGCCATGATGACTGAATGTGGGACTAGATCATCTATCACGCATTGAAACGAGAGAGGAACATACTAATTTATTGGAATGGTTGCTTGACGCATAGCTCTTTGCAGTGTGTGTTGCAGGCAGTCACTTTGAAGATATCATACATTTCCTGGCGATGGGAATTGCCCCAGAAGGGTATACAAGCCAGCAGAAGGAGTTCGTAGTGTACGCAGCAGACTTCTCTATCATTGAAGGACACTTGTGCAAAATGGGGTCAGACGAAATATTGTGACGTTATGTACCTGACTTTGAGCAAAGCAGTATTCTCGTGAAGGCTCATGGAGGAGCTATAGGAGGACATTATGCAAGAAAAGCAACAGCGCAGAAGGTTCTGCATGCTAGGTTGTGGTGGCCAACTTTGCATAAGGATGTGAAATCATATTGTAGGGCCTTTGACACATGTCAATGGACTGGCAAGCCGTCATGGAGGGATGAATTGCCTTTGATGCCTCAGGTGACGTTACAACCATTTGAGAAATGGGAAATCGACTTTGTGGACCCACTTCAGCCTCCAGGAAAGAAGACAGGTGCGCAGTACATCATCACCACGGTTGAGTAGGCATCGCCGATGAAGGACTGTATAGGCGCGACGGTAGCGAAGTTTCTTTTTGAATACATATTGATGAGATTTGGCTATCCAAAGATCTTAATAAGCGATCGTGGTACGCACTTTCTTAATGAAACAACCAGTGTGTTAATAGAAGAATTTCAGGTGTATCATCATAAGAGCACGCCTTATCACCCGCAGGCCAATGGGATGGTGGAAGCATTCAATAAGATACTGGAAAATGCACTAATGAAGGTCTACAATGCTCATAGAAGTGATTGGGATGTGCGTGTACCAGCGGTGTTGTGGGCCTATAGAACAACTTGCAAGAAGTTGACTGGGCAAACACCTTTCAGACTCATGTATGGCATAGAAGCTGTGATGCCAATGGAATACAATATACCTAGTCTATGCTTAGTGGCACTCACAGGAATGGCAGACTGCGGAGCCTTGGAAGAGAGGCTCACACAGCTAGTAGAGCTTGAGGAGGACTGATTTCTGGCAAGATTTCATCAACAAGTTCAAAAGGAGTGCGAAAAGGCATGGCACGATCAGCACATCAAACTGCGCACCTTCAAGGTAAATGATCTGGTCTTGTTATATGACAATAAATTTGATAAATTTCCAGGGAAATTCAGGATGCACTGCCTAGGACCATATGTCGTTAAGGATATTACTAATGGTGGAGCAATTCAGTTGGTCAAATTGAATGGAGAACCCTTCCTAGGGAAGGTGAATGGCATCCGATTGAAGCCATACACTGGTGATCTAGCTAGGTGACTATATGAGGGAAGCACAGTCTTAGCGTTCCAGGTAGCTGAAAACTATAAACTACAGTGCCCAGGTCGGAGAGCTGCACGATTGGGAAACTACACGGAATGAAGATATGTCACAATGCCCACGAAAGCGCGCAGGGGAGTGTGCTACCCAGGAAACAACCACGCAGAGCAACCAGAAAGTGGCCGTTAAAGTCACTATTCATGATTTGACAATGAAAAAAAGGCCAAATGGAGCAGAGGGCAACATTTAAGTTGGACTTTATGGACCAAATCTCTGAAAATATGCTACCAATCTGGCATTAATGAAACGATTTTGGGGGGAACGATCGGATTTGAATTTGAAAGTGCCTATAAATTATAGGTGGTTTCCCAGCGAAAAACACTTGGCATTTTGAGAATTGATTTGTGGTGGGCCCCAGTATTGCAGCAATAATGCTGCAACTCCTGGGACTCTCTTCTTTAATTTTATCAACCCGCTAGTTCGTAACAAACTTGGAAGCGACAATGCTGTATGCACAAGTACTAGCTCTTACCGCAGCTGTCACTTGATCAGCTGGCACAAGTCTACTAGGAGCTTAAGCCAACTTCTATGAGCTCTTAGAAGAAGCTTTTTAACTGATGGATGAAAGCTAACTCAAAGGAGGCTAATCTACTTGCAGAAAGAAACTGAATGCAGAAAGGAAATGCAAACCCTAGCAAACCCTAGTTTTACCAGCTAGCCCTATTGATGCAAGAAAGAGGATGCAAGCTACTAAAAGAGATGCCATTGACTTCTAGGAAGGTAAAATGCATGTGTTTAAGCTATTTATATAGTAACATCTGAAAAGAAACATCTTTTTGTATTTTTGAGTAAGTTGGCAGAATTATTATGCATGTGCTTTAATTTTCTTTTACTGTGCAGAGGTGGATTGGCGAAAGGAAATGCTTGCAGGAGGTTGGGAAGGTTAGAAGAGGGCCTAAGGGGTCCCTAGCACCCTTCCAGAGAGTTTCACAAATTTTGGCTATCAAGAAACCGCATTCGTGAGCTTCTATAGGAAGTCTGCAGGGGTTCTACATGATGTTCAGAAATGGCATTTTGGAGGGTGGATGGAGAGAGAAAGGTGAAGGAGTGAGTATGGAGGTAGGATAAGGGTGTTAAGGGGTCTAGGACTTGGTGCATGAGGCTAATAAGTGATTGGATTTGGTTCAAGGATGGAGGGAGCGATGATGCACAAGAATGTAGAAATTAGGGCAAAGGGAGAAAACGTAGCAATTGAGAGGAAAGAATCTAAGTTGGAGGAAAAAGCAGGTTGCATGGATGGGGTGAGGGTAGGAGAGGAGGTTTCACAGGTGCTCTGCACGTGATTTTTCAAAACTAACCAACAAAGACTAAGAAAACCAAAGATCTAGTTGCTTTAACCTAATCTGACCTAAATAACAACAAAGAAAATGAACAACAGTTTATTTGCAACGAAATAATGTGAAATAGCTATGCAAACTAAGAAATCATGAACCTGAGCATGTAACCACAACTGGTATCAACTTTTGCAAATGAGAATCTAACACTAATAATTGCATGATGAAGCAAAGACAGTGTTTTTGGTGGCAGCAAGGACACCTTGGTCCCAGCTCATGGTCCCACTAAGGGAGAGGTGAGATCAGAGGTGCTTGATAGCATTTTTCTGAATATATTCTCTGTTATTAACCTATCAAATCAATCTGAACATGAAAATCCTTTTTAATCATCAAAAGCAACCTAAACAACAAAACAAGATTTGAATCTAAATAGCAGATTTTATTCTAAGAATGCAGCAAAAGCACATAAAGGTAAACAAAAGAAGTACTGGGCACTTAGGTTGGGCCCAACCCCAAGAGCTACAGCCTCCTAAGAGAGATTAGAGCTGGTACAAAGCTGGATTCATCTCTATTGAGCAAGAAATAATAGTTACATCAAAAACTGTCCACAAGGGAAAGCTTGAAAGTGTGCTGAAATGCAGAGCTAATCTACTGCCTAAAAAATGACTAAAATCGAACTACAAACTAGCTAACTTCTGCCTACAAAGTGACTAACTAAAATGAGGCCCTAAGCCTTCTTATTTATACAAGTTGAGGACCCCAACAGCCCTCCTAAACTTTAGGAACTCGGCTACCAAAACTTATAGTTAACAGCACCTTTACTAGCCCTTGCTCGGTTGCCCTTGTGATAATCAATTTGGTGGCCCTTGAACTCTGAGCTGATGGTGGAGAATTCGAGGTAAGGGCCCATAAATGAAGGGGACACCTTCCTACAAATCCTCTCCCTTGTTCTTCCACGACTTTGGCTGCCAAGTGCTCATTAAAACCTTTGATTTTGTCTTAAAATTGACCAAAAAGACTTCATAAAGCACACATTAGACTTGTTGGCATAATGACTAACCCAATTCACTCTATTAGCATAAATATAATAAAAAACATGCAATAAACTAATGAGAATGGTGGATTAAGTCGAATTAGGAGGTTGAATAAGCCCATATAATTATCCATTTTTGGGGCTCATCAATTTGTTGAGCTCTCAGGCGCACATGAACTGTGAAACCTTCGAACTTTTGCTAGCAAGTTCTGTGTTTGAGACATTGCCATAGGCTAACTAGGAGTTATTATGTAACATTATGTCGATGCCCATGGAAGCTATGAGCATGGAAGTAGCGACAGGAGAGGGAGCTATCCTAGAAGTGGCTATGGCAGCAAAAGGAGCTACCCCGAAGGGAGTGCATGCAGAAATACCAGCTGAAGTACCAAAGTCCCCATTGATGCCTAGGCCATAGCCTACTCCAACCACAGAGGGTCCCAAGATCAAGAAGGGCAAGCATGCCACACCATCGCAACTGGTGCACGCATCTCCCAGGAAACACCCCTAGAAGGTTAAGCCCACTGCACAAGAAAAGGGCAAGACAATTAACTTAGAGCCAAAAGAAGAGGAGTTTGAGGATATCCCAATGGATGATGAGGATGTTGGGATGGAAACGGAAGATGCCGAAATTGTGGGTTCTGACCCCATCACCAAGCTGCCTGAGTACGTTCCTCTGTGTAAGGGAAAGACTAAGGTTCCCAAAGACATTGACGAGGGTAATGTCACCTTGAATACACCCTTCTTACCAAAACAGATTGTGTTTGAAGGACCGCGCTTGGGGGGTGTTCCCCTTCTGAAATTAGAAGACTGGGATTTAGTAGACACAGAGCGGTTTCCTCACCTAACAACAGATCAACCCATGCACTGCGTGTTCCATAAAACTACTAGCATAACCACATTGGAGCTGCAGAAGTGGATGAGAGGGTGGATAAGGTAGGACTACTCAACCTGCTATGGGTGCTGCATTACAACCGCGCGCCCATCACAATGGTGGCAATCAAGCAGTTACTATGCTTAGTGTATGGTGGGTGTTTTTGGCTAGACGAGACAATACCCATCACTGATAGACTGATCCATAGGATCACGTGGCTACCATACACAGGGGAAAATCCAGCCATGGCGTTTGGTGGAAAGATTGGCGAACATGTCCTCACAGAGGCCATGAAGGAAAAATTCAAGTTAGTGAAGAAGTCGTGCGGCTACGCCATCTCGAGCATCTATGACCCGGTGGTCAAAGTAGCCGCACAACTCTTAGCAGGAAAGGTCATGCGGAAGTATCGCATAGACAAAGTGCCAGCACTAGTCATAGCTTTGGTGGCCCAATGCGCAGAAGGTGTTCAATTTAACTAGGCATGCTACCTATACGGTGAGTTCCTTGCGAACTACCGCGAGGTGTAGGATCTTAGCAAGAGATTTCACTATGCATGGCTCTTGTTGTCCATAGTGCTAGTAGCATGGGAGCTACTCGAAGACAGTCAGTGCCCTTCGGTCATGTCGGACCTACCAGAGGCCGCGAAGTACTCTTCAATGTGGGCGACCAAGGATCCGAAGCAGGTAAAGGACAGCAAAACCTTTTGGACCTTGATGGAGATGAATGTGCAAATGGCCATCAACCGCAAGCCGCAGTTATCACCTACCAACTTTGATAGATTGTAGGAGTATGCGAAATTCAAGGCTAATTTCCACCACGTATCAATAAGGGGATGGAAGGACCCCAAGAAAAAGTGGCACGACTTGCCCTACTTGGTGACGGATGATGTGATTCAAGTGGTCCTTGACAGCTCGCTGGTAGAATGGCACATTGCCTCGGATTTGACTGCGGGATCTAGCAAGATTTTCGCATGGCAGAAGAAGGAAGAATCCAAGCTAAAGATGGAGCAGTTGGCCGCGAAATGGAAAAAGGAGGCTGAAGCTAAGGCTAAGTAAGAGCGCGCTGCCATGCAAGAGGAAAGAGGACAGGCAGGAAAGGCAGGAGGGAAGGAGCGTGGCTCTGACAAAGAGAAATCACCCTCACCAAAGATAGAGGAAGAAGTAGATGAACCAATAGAGCAGGGAGGAGAGGACTTGGAAATGACTCTGTTCTGCATCAAACGCACCAGGGGTCCAGAAAAGCTAGGTTCATGGAAGAAGTCCAAGGTGAGCAAGATGTCTTTGGATCCGATCATCCTAACAGACGGGGATGTAAACAACATAGGGGATACGGTGCGGGATGCTACTACAATACTGCTGTAGCAGTTCGAGCAGCAGCAGCAGCAGGCGTTGGGCATTATTCAGACAGGTCTACGCGAGCTGTAGATCCACGCTTCATAGATGTAGACCAGTGTGGCGCCAACCAGTGTTTCCATTGGCACCTCTGAAGCCGTAGAGATGTTGCGCGTTAGGTATCCCTGGGCCATAATACTGTCAGACGGAGCATTGACAATAGCGAATGACTCTGACAGACCCACTGTCAGCACCCTCAAAGGCATAGGCCTTAATTTGGTAGCACTTCCTAGTGAAGTGCTTTATCTTTTTCAAGATGGTGTGATCGCCGAGATTCGAGCCCGCGATCAACGTGCTTTGCAGGTGATCAGTGAGCAAAAGGTGAATAATGCTCAGATTGTAGTACATCACGACTCCATTCTCAACCTTGTGACCAACCTCACAGATAAGAACGAGTGCCTCACTAAGGTTGTAAATGAAGCATGTCGAACTGTCCCAGAGCTGGACATCCCCGAGGTTGAGCCAGTCGATGTGTGAGTTAGAAAACTTATTGCGGGAGTGCGCGACACACGCGCAGAGTTGGCCAAGGTTCAGCGGGAGCTGAATCTCAAGATTGCAGAGTTGCGGTTGAAGGCACAACCTTTGACTCCGTCGGAAGTCAGGGAGCAGTGCGCGACTACTATGGCAGATGTAGTAGCAACGGTAGCAAGTGTAGTGACGGAATGAATGACACTTTTTGAGCAGTTAGGTCCTCACTAGCCTACAAGAGGACCCTAATGTACAGAGGCTAAAGACAAAAGCACAGGAGCTACAGCAGTGCTACGACAAGGGTAAGGAAACAGTGCGAACTATTGTCATCACACAAAGGCTCACGAAGCTACAGGAGGCCAAGGCACTAAAGGAACAGGTAGACACAATGCAGCACAAGGAAGCCATGATGAAGGCTCACTTGAAGCCTTGGTTAGATGATGCTTATGAGATCACGACTACCATTGAAGGGAAGTTAGCTAGTCTGCAGGAGACTCAGCAGAAACTACAGACTACTAGAGCAGGGCCAGTGACAGAACAGTTGGTAGAGGAGCTAAAGCAGGCAGCAATGCAGTGCGTCGCCGAGGTATCAGTTGCATGACAAGATCTCTTCACCATCTGAGTGACTCGAGGGCGAGTCACCATGTTTTTGTTGGGGGAATGTTGGGAACGGGTCCCCTGGGGGTCAATTTTGGGTTAAACACCCAAGTTTTGTGGGCAGAAGGCCCAAATTTTGTGTAAATAAATGTAAAGTCTTGACATTTTGTGGTCGTGAAGTGCAAAGATGCCTAGAGATAAAAGGGTTTTCTATCCTAGTTTAGATAAGTTGTGTCAGTTTTGGAGATCCACCCATGGTCCGCGGACCATGGGATTGTATAAAAAGGAGAGTATTAGAGAGTCTAAGGCAGTTCATGAGCAAAGAATGAATGTAATGGGTCATTAGAAGTGAAGAGAAAAGAGTCTTAGAGTAGAATAGAGACTCTACAGCTCTGTGCGTAGAGGCCTAGAGTAGAGTCCATAATTGAGTGCGCGGACACCTGCAGCTATGTTCGCAAGGTAGTTTGAGTTTGTAATAAGATCTGAAGCATTAATAAAGGGATTGTTTCGGAAATATCTGTGTTTTTCCCCTTTTACTTCTATTATGAATAAATGTGACTATGATATGATGAACAATGGGTTTATGGCTTAATGTTGTGCTGATGCGTGAATATGTATGTTTTACATTGTTATATGAACGCAAGTCATAATATTTGTTTACGCAAAGAATATCTTAATGCATGTTAATGTTATTAGATACTTAAGCCGATCTGGGTAATAAAAAACTTAGGAGTGATTGCAGAGGCGCATAAGTGCATGAATCATTGTTTAAGGTTGCGCAAAGGATAGTCGGATACCTTCACGGAGGTTCTGAAAGATGAAATAGGAAGTACATCGATAAGCCCTAAAATTCTTATCGATCTACGTGAAGGCAGGGGTTGAGGTAGAAAACTGACATCACAACCATCTCAGGATGCGGAAACTTGGTTCCTGCATCCCCCCATACTACTTCGGGTGAGACTTCGATCCGCGCTCCACGAGCTAAGGCCGAAAGGGCAAGTAGTGTAGGGATTTGCTTGGATACCTAACATGGAACCTACGCTAGGGCCCATCAAGCCAACACTGCTGCAACTGTCCTATGTGCCATAATATTGTCCCACTATTAGTGACATAGCCATTCCATGTTTTCTTGTTGCCCCATTGTTTTTCTGTTGTCCCATCATAGCTTCCTATCCCAATTGTGCCATCATTTCACTATGTCATTGCTACTAGCACTGTTATCCCATCACAGCTTGTTATACCTTGCTGCTATCCTGGTAGCCTTGCCATCCCTTGTTGTTGCCCCATGAATCTTAGCAGCACAATGTAGTCCAGTAGTCCCATTTACTAGCACTGCTGCCTAGTTGTATTATTGAAGTTGTTGTCCCTAACAGTCAAGCTATACCTTGCCATACCTAACTGTCGTCCCATGTAGGAGTATAGGGCTAACACCAACACCTATACTCACCCAACAACCCATAGATTAGGGCTCTGAATCCTTGTGTAATCTATTGTTCTAAATAGCCTTGATAGAACTTGTTGTCATGTAAATCAACATATATCCTTCACGCTCTAATACTAGGTTCAGCCTTCTGATTAGGGCCTCAAAAACTATTGTTAGGAGGGCTGTGTATTAGGGCCTTTTGTCACGGCAATAAGGACCCTTTCTAATCTGCATATGTATCTTCTTGATAGTAGATTAGGGCACAAAGGAACTACGTATAAGGGTAGTGAATAAGGGCAATTGATTAGGCCTCTATTAAGGCCTGCATTTAGGGCATAATGGCACTTCTAAGATAGCGGATGTGTCTCCTCCTTTAGGATAGCATTTAGGTCATAATTAGGGCTCCCTAAAATATTGATCTTGGACAGCGTTAAAGCCTCTCCTTGCTGCGCTATAGAACCCTCTTTTAGGACAACGTAGGAGCCTCTCTTTGCTGTGATAAGACTCCTCCAAGACTACAGCTAGGGCATGCTTCCTTGACAGCATTTTAGACTTCTCTTTGATAGTGTCTAGGGCTTCCATTGACATCTATAGAAACCCTCTCCTTGCTTCTAGAAGAGCCTCCTCTTGACTGCATATAAACCTGCGTAGAGCCTTCTCCTTTTGATTTCATCTAGGGCTAGGGCATCTCCTCTAGGGTAGCTCCCTTAGTATTCTTTCCTCCAACGTCTAGGGCTTCCACTCCTAGATTTCCCTTCCACTAAAACCCAAGACAAGTGGAGAGAAATCAAGATAGAAGTGTGTGTGAAATGGCTCTCAATTCATCTCCTTTTATACTAAAATGTTGAGCACATGTGGGGTTTATTTCGTTGTTGGCTGACCTTGACGAATTGTCTTATAACACAAATAAATTCATAACATTATGAATACTTATCAGAATCAGATGATATTTAGATCAATCCTACACCTCTCAATGAGAGGGATCCAAGAAAAATATCAGCTGCCATAAATAAGATGATCCACATGGAGTTTGGCGCTAGTTTCCAATTTTAACACTCCCTCTCAACTAGGGAGAACTCCATCCGCTAATCCATCTGTCTGACTGTACTATCTCTTCCATCAGTGCCCTACATTGCTCTGCCCTTCTCTACTCTGCTCTGCTCTACTCAGTTGAACCATGAAGAAGAATAATTGATAGAGAATGTCTCATACCATTCTCTACTGACCCGAAGTCAGTTCCATATGAAGAGAGTGTGTCATACCATTCTTACTAACCCGAAGTCAATTTTATTGATCCCAAATAAATATCACAAGAGAGTGTCTCAAACCACTCATACTGATCCCAGATCAGTTTCATTGATCCTAGATCAATGAAGGTCATCCTAGCATAGGGGGTACGGTAGATACAATGATGCATCCATTAATAGTGCTATTATGGTCCCTAACCCCATTTCCCTTCTCATTGGCCAGATGAGAGGTACTTCCCATGAGTCCCAGATTGCATGTCTAGGATGGATCGATAGGAGAACCATTCATCCTATCCCTGATTCACCATGGGGTATCACAGGGGAAGGCTCAAACATTCACCCTCTACACAACGCACCATTAGGGGAGGGTGAGTCGCCCTATGGTCGCTTGTTGCTCTAAGAAGTACCCCAAGCCCCCTGGATCTCCCAGAGCTCAATAGATGCATCATGTAGGACCCTCATAAGAGAACCTATCAAATACTCCAAGTCGTTCAAGAAAGTCACAAATTTGACCTTTTCTCGGGGCTTTGACAAAATGTCTGCGACCTGTACATTAGTCTCAATGCAATGGAGCCTCCTCGCTCATCGACATACCATATCCCAGATAAGGTAGTATCTGATGTCTATATGCTGGAGCAATCATAGAATACATGATTCTTTAACAATCGAATCCCCCCCTGGTTGACACAGAAGATCACGGTGGTATCCATCATGTGTACAAGTAGCTCACTTAAGAGCTTCCACAACCAAGCAGCTTCACACAAGATCATACTCATAGCTATGTATTCAGTCTTAGTGGTACTTATAGCAACTGACTTCTACTTCCTACTCATCTAGGATATCGAAGCAAAATCCCAAGAGAACCATCACTAAAAAGTTCTCTTGCGATCCTCCACACTATCTGCCTGGTCAGCATTCGAATAATCATGCAGCTTCATATTTCTGGCAGTGTATCTCAATCTATGAGAGATTGTGCCCCAAAGATATCTTAGAAGATCCTTGGCACCAATCTAGTGAGGCTCAACCATATATGACCTCACCATGCTAACTCCAAAACATATATTCAGATAGGAGTTCACCAAGAACATCAATGCTAGTATGAGTTTATGAAACTCAAAGGCATTTCCCAAATCAAATCCAGTATCCATACCACATAAATTCTTAAAGTTAAGATCCATCATGGGTTTTCAGTGTACCATTCCACATCCGGAATCCAACTCCCTCTTACTTCTGCAAATGAGAGGGTATGCACCTATCAGAAATAGGTTGTCCTCAGAAGGTGTCGGTATGAGAGGTCTATCATCCACAACCTTCGAGCAATGGTTTGGATCGGCTTCACTCCTAGTGAATCTCAGCTTCATCAGGTGGCTATCAATCCTTTCATACTAAACCTGAGGTGTTTGCTTCAAGCCATAGAGGGCTTTCTTCCACCTACATACATGAGATTCCCGATCATGAATCTCAAACCCCTCGGGTTGTTCCAAACCTGTGGACCTGCTACCTGAGGGGAATGGTCTCCTTGTAAGATTTTCCTTTGATACATCTCAGAGATGTACCTTCATGCTCTTCTTGAATTTAGGCATGCCTGTCATCATATGACTTACATCGGGTAGGGCCCCATAAAGTAGACCTCTGGTGCTATAGATGAGATGTGTCAACTGACATGGTCCCCAGTGGAATTCCTGCAACTTGATACAAATTGCCAACCCTGAACTCAAAAGCATCTTTGAAAATTCCATTTTCAAACATGTACCTTTCCATCGATGAATGCCACCCTGAAACCTTTGACTTCCATTGCTGAAATGGACACTAGGTTCTTCTTGTGGTCAGGTACATAAAAGAGATTCTATAAATGAATCGAGTTACCCTCATTCACTTGAGGGGAAACATTCTCTACACCCTTTCCGAGATAGCTATCATCAGCTCAAAGTATAATCCCATGATTGTTTCCATCTCTACCCAATTAGAGAGAGAGCACCCTTCTATTCGATGAAGTGTGTTGAAGCACTACAATCAATAAGCTAGATTCCCAAATAATCTAAAGGAGAGGGCCAATACAAGATAACACTTCTTTATCTTATCAAAAACAACATTTGATTCTTCATAACTGGGGTTCCTTTCTTTCTTAAAGAGTCAATCATTTCCTTGATGACCTGCATTACCTGTCATTCCTCTGATCATTGAAGATGTCCCTGAAATGATTATTATCATCATCAAGTGATGTGTCCCTATCCATTCGAAAACTCCTTTGCATAATGGCCGAACCAAAATAAGGGATTTGTCTTTCTTTCTACCCTTAGATCCAGACTTCCCATTGAAGTGATCTTTAGGTAGGCCATCAAAAGCTTCCATTGATCCATTCTGAAAATATTCTCTACTTCGACTTCACCCTTGGCAAATTTGAAGAGGGATGAGGAATCCTTGATCCTTTTGTCCTTTCCCAACTGTCTTCAATGATTACTCTTTCACTATTGCTTGGGCTTTGTCTTCACGTCAGCTCTGGTGCCATGTTAATTTTAAGTATGTTCTATGCTTAGAGCAATTTATTTCAATTTTCACACTTAGCTCAATATCTTTTCCAAATTAGCAATCACATCAGCATTAAAGTAAATTTTAGAAAGAACATAAACATAAATCGCATAAGAAAAGCCAAGAAAAGAGGACACAAGATGTGGCACTAGCCAGGGACAAACCCCAACATGGGTGTCGGGAACAAGTCCCTTGGGGTCAATTTTGGGGTTAAAAACCCAAGTTTTAGGGCTAAAGGCCCAATTTTTTGTATAAAGAATGTAAAGTATTTGCATTTTGCGGTCCGTCACGGAGCATGAAGATGTAAACAATCAAAAAGGGTTTCCACCCTTATTTTAGATCATTTGTGTCAACTTGATGAGATCTGCCCTTGGTCCGCGAACCATGGGAATGTATAAAAAGGGAGTCTTAGAAGAATCTAAGGCAATTTTTAAAAGAGTTTTAAGTTTTTGGTAGATTTATAAGTAAGTTTCTGGGTCTGGAAGAGCTAAGAGTGAAGATTGCTAGCATAGGAAGAGGCTTTGCATCTAAGTGTGCTGAGGCCCAGGGTAGAAGTACGCGACTGAGTGCACAGACCCCTGCAGCTGTGTGCGCAGGGTAGTCAGAGTCTATACTAGAAATCTGGATTATCAATAAAGAGAAGTATTCTGGAATCACCCGTGTATTTTACTTTTGTTAATTTCATGCGATTATGCTATGTTGAACAGTGGGTTTATGTTTTAATACTATTCTTATGCATGAATCTATATGTTTCTCTTTGTTATATGAATGTAAGTAAATATACATGTTTACGCGAAGATAATCACAATTACATGTTAAGGCTATATGAAACTAAGATAATCTGAGTAAATACAAAAGCAAGTGTAATTACATAGGCATGTAATTGTTAGATCTATCTATTTAGGGTACACGAAGGAAAGTCGTAGACTTTCGCGGAGGTTTCAAGGATGAATAAGAGAAGTACATTGATAAGCCCTAAATGGCTTTTTGATCTGTGGGAAGGCAGAGTGAAGATATAAAAGCGACATTGCTACCATCTCAGGGTGCGGAAACTTGGTTCCTACATCCCCCCACACTACTTCGAGTTAGACTTCAATCCGCGCTACGCGGATTGATGCTGAAAGGGACAGTAGTATAGGGATTTGCTTGGCTACTTAACATTGAACCTGGGTCAAGGCCCATTAAGCCAACAGTGGAGAAATCCTTGAGCAATTCTTCTTATATGTTCTCCAATATTTCAGTAGAGAGAGAGACAGAGATATAGTACATTTACAACAGAGGTCAACACTTTGACTTATCTAGATAAGAACATAGATCATCTCTAAGAAGATGATACATGAGATCATTTGAAGACATGTTGCTTCAACTAATTCTCCAAGGTGACTTCTTCACCTATCATTGTGTTGCATCTCATCATCATGTTGCACCTCACCGTGTTGCACCATGTGGCACCCATCATCACAATGTTGGACCTCATGACCATGTTGTACACATCATATTGCTGCACATTATGTTGCACGTCCCATGTGCCATTGTTGCACCATGTTGCAACAACTATCCTATGTGGCATACTATTGTCCCACTGTTAGTGACATAGCCATTCCATGTTTTCTTGATGTCTCATTGTTTTGTTGATGTCCCATCATAGATTGCTATCCCAATTGTGCCATCATTGCACTATGCAATTGCTGCTAGCATTGTTGCCCCATCACAACTTGTTATACCTTGTTGTTGTCCCAATTGCCTTACCATACCTTGTTGTTGTCCCATGCATCTTAGCAGCACCATGTAGTCCAGTAGTCCCATTTACTAGCATTGCGGCCTAGTTGAATTGTTGAAGTTGTTGTCCCTAACAGTCAAGCTATACCTTGCCATACCTAGTTGTTGTCCCATGTAGGAGTATAGGGCTAACACCAACACCTATACTCACCCAACAACCCATAGATTAGGGCTCTGACTCCTTGTGAAATCTGATGTCCTAAACAGCCTTGATAGAACTCGATGTCACCTAAATCAACATATATCCTTCACGTTGTAATACTAGGTTCAGCCTTCTGATTAGGGCCTCACAAACTGTGGTTAGGAGGGTTGTGTATTAGGGCATTTTGTGATAGCAATAAGGACCCTTTCTGATCTATGTATGTATCTTGTTGACAGCATATTAGGGCACAAATGGACTGTGTATAAGGGAAGCGAATGAGGGTAGTTGATTAGGCCTCTAGTAAGGCCTACGTTTAGGGCATAATGGCACTTCTAAGACAACATATTTGTCTCCTCCTTTAGGATAGCATTTAGTTCATCATTAGGGCCTCCTGAAAGAGTGGTCTTAGATAGCAGTAAAGCCTCTCCTTGTTGCGCTATATAAGCCTCCTTTAGGAGAGCGTAGGAGCCTCTCTTTGTTGTGATAAGACTCCTCCAAGACTGCGGCTATGGCATGCTTCCTTGATAGAGTTTTAGACTTATATTTGATATCGTCTAATGCTTCTATTGATAGCTATAGAAACCCTCTCCTTGCTACTAGAAGAGACTCCTCTTAAGTGCATATAAACTTGCGTAGAGCCTTCTCCTTTTGACTGCTTCTAGGGCTAGGGCATCTCCTCTAGGGAAGCTCCCTTAGTCTTCTTTCCTCAAACATCTAGGGCTTCCACTCCTAGATTTCCTTCCACTAAAACCCAAGACAAGTGGGGAGAAACCAAGATAGAAGTGTGTGTAAAATTACTCTCAAGTCATCTCCTTTTATACTAAAACGTTGAGCACATGTGGGGTTTATTTGGTTGTTGGCCCACCTTGATGAATTGTCTTATAACATAAATAAATTCATAACTCCATGAATGCTTATCAGAATCAGATGATGTTTAGATCAATCCTACACCTCTCGATGAGAGGGATCCTAGAAAAATATTGACTGTCATAAATAAGATGACCCACATGGAGTTTGGCCCTAGTTTCCAATTTTAACAGAAGGATTGTCCTGGTTAGGCTTGGTTAGGTCAAGTATTTGATCAAGTTTGGCATTAATGGTTTTTTCCTAATGTTATTTATCATTCTAGAAAGTCTCACTAAGTTCTGGGCAGTGGTCTAGAGTTTGACCTGGAATTTAGGCTCAAAATATGAGACCGCACCCTCTCAACTAAAGAGTTTAAGTCACAACTACTACCTGGTAGGCTTATACATGTGGTTGGAGGCCCTCAATTGAATCGAGGCCTTGTCATGCATGTGGTTGGAAGCCCAGGTCACTGA
The DNA here is from genome assembly GCA_031772625.1 of Pinus tabuliformis. Taxonomy (NCBI): domain Eukaryota; kingdom Viridiplantae; phylum Streptophyta; class Pinopsida; order Pinales; family Pinaceae; genus Pinus; species Pinus tabuliformis. The sequence goes on along the minus strand of CM062813.1, from coordinate 552,612,905 downwards.
AAAGGAATTCTAACTTAGGGTTTGGGCACTGGGAGTGGTTTTTTAGCTCCTGGGTGTCCTGTAGTTCCTAAGGAAGGCGAGTAAGGTTCCAGTTTGTCGATTCCACTTCCTTAACTATACTTAGGTGGTTGAGTCATGTCATAGCAGCCCTCAACTCATGTTTACCCTGGCATGCCAGTGAAACATATTAGTATCAGAGCATGGTTCAAACAATTGTACTAGATGGGTTAGATGCATATTGTTATGCATGCATTGTTTTGGTTATGGTTATGCATTCATAGTAGGTCATACATGCATTGTGGTGGTCATTATTTAGTTTGTGTCATCATGATGTTGTTGGTATGTTATGAGATTGATATGTTGGTTGAGATGGAGCAGGAGTTGTAGGTCATCAGAGTGAGGTTGCAACGTTGGACTTTGGGGTAAGAGCACATCGTCATACAAGTTTGTATGTTGGGAATGCAGGTATGTTGGCCAATGTTTAAGCATTATGGTTATGTACATTCATGGAATTCTATCATTGTTGTGATTACAAGCATGATAGATACTAGTTAATCGGTGTGGTCATATGCACATGCATCGGATAGTCATGAATGATATTAACTTGTTATGTGAATTGTGGTCATATACATGATGATTATGGTCATTACAATTAAGATATTGATGTTAAATGTATCATGTTAATTTGGAATGGCCTATGTAGATGGTTATGATTATGATATTTAGGTAAGAGTTGATATAATTTTGATATTGTGTCATACTAATTTGGACTGACTTGTGTAGATGTGATAGCCTCCCCTGAGATACATTGAGGTACGAGTTTGATTATGTCATCTATTTGGTTATATATCATGGTATGTTTATAGGTTTTTTGAATGTTTGATCAATTGCATGATATGAGTATCTGTCTATAAGATTGCATGGAGGAATGATCTTGTTTTAAGATGGTTGTACTAACACAATATGTGTTGAGATAGTTAATATGCACTTGAGTGCAAGTGGGTGCTATTTTTAGTATTATGACTAATTACTGAGAATTGACCATTGATTATGACATGGATGTTGGCCTTTGTAAATGATAATTTCAAATTAATAGACATGATGTCTTTATCTTTGGAATATGTGTGAACAGTTGCAGGGAAACATGATGTGTATTAGCATGACAAGGTAATAGTTAATTTGTTTATATAACTAATAGTCGGGTGATGTGGTAGTACATAATAAGACTCAATTGTAGCAAGGAAAAGGTAAAAGAAAGGAATTGGGTGAGAAATCCTTTAGCTATGTTTGGAAACCACATTTCCAAATAAATGAGTGTTTTACATGAATACATGAAGTATTCCTAGCCTTGATTTTGTCTGACATTTTGTGGATATGTCGTATATTCCTGAACATGTATTTGATAGTTATAACAGTTTGTTTCTAGTTATGGTTGGATTTTTCATGGAATTGGAGTCCCTTGAGAGATGATATATGTGTTTGTTCAGTTATAGGTCAACATCCTGGGTACAACAAGCTAAAGTAACCAGTATATTTATTTATGCATTGACAATTATGTATTTATGGTAATATGATGTAGGGAATTGCATGGCAAAAGAGATTTCCATGAAATATTGAAGAAGGATCGGTTGATTTTTCCCTTGGAAGCGTTGGGAACCATGGGGTTGAGTTTTAGTGTCTATTGATAGTTTTGTGCTTTCTGTATTTTTTGATTTGTTATTACTTGATTTGTAGTTTTGTTTTTGTATGTTGCATGGCCATGCCACTTTGTTTGTGATGTCATATGGCTATTGGATTTCATGGTTTTCTTTTTGTCTTTCCTTTTATGTTTTGAGGGCCTTGAGAATTGGTTGGGGAAAGAGGAAAGTTGATGGAGCTCGATGAGAGTTGAATGGAACCAATAGGTAATGTAAGACCCAGATAAATCTTAGTGCATCAGTAAAGGGCAACTAAAGGCTAGAGTATGACAATCGGTTGCGTTGGTTGGATCCATTGGGGTAAATGGATAGTGGCAGAACGGTCATGAGAAAGGTAACAAGAAAGGTAAAGTAAATGGATTTGAGGCATCAAATGCCTTGGCTATATTGGGAATTGTTGTTCTCAATGTTGTGCATGTTATGCATAAATACAGGGATTTCTCTTAACCTTAAGCTTATGATATATGGTAATTGAGTTGTGATCATGATTATACTGATGTTTATATATATACCTAACAGACCTATGAGGTTAGTATCGTGTGGATATTCTTTGATGTTATGTGTTTATATTATGCCTATGTTTATGTTATGGACAGGTAATGTTGAAGGATACATCATGTATAAATTAATGTGTAGATTCAATACTACTCATGAAATTTACTAAATCACAAGACTTGAAGCTACTCTATTGATCTGTGGAGATTAATTCACCATATAAAACAAGAATCATAAACATGCAAAATGAAACATAACACATGCACATATATTTATCTAGGGTAAATAAACTGCTCAAAACCCCTTACTATTTGTATTGCATTAATCAGAGAATAGAGAAGAAATGCAATGCTTGCTCAAGCTTGATCACACTCTACAAGTGTATAGTCTATCTCTCTTCCTGAGTGACTATACTTGGCCCAACACTTAGCCAATTTCAAGCCTTCCCAAGCTCCTATTTCCTTGTGTTTTTCCCTTTGGAAATTGCCCCTATTTTTTAGGAAATTCACACCAAGTAATTGCCTTAGGTCAATCTATGACTACATGCACCACTTGTACACATGCAAATATGCTACAACTTATAGTACATTGCCTTGGAATCTCCATATCAACTGGGTAACTAAAATTCTCTGCATGCAACAATTATTTTTGGCTAATTGATCAATTAACTGGTTTATCACTCAGTGTGTTTTAAGTTCCACATCCACAACTTGACCTCCACTAGTTCTTCTGACAGTTAGAACTAGTTAAACTAATAATAACTCAAATTAACTTAAATAAATTGCTTCAAATTAGAAATCAATCATGTAGTACTAAACTCAAGCTTCTCCAACTTGAATTTACTGAGCTAACTGAGTGAAAAGATCCATGTCACCTTAGTTAACTACCTCTAAGGATTTTGCTGAAATAGAAATTCGAATTTTAATATAGTTTGACCAAGGCAAAGTCAAAACTAGATTTTCTTGCTACATTTTCAACACTCCCTCTCAACAAGAAATGGATTATCAACCACCCCTATCTTGTACCTATGGAACCCAAATTTTCCTCTTAACAAATATTTTGTCAAAATATTTGCATCTTGTTCCTCTTTCAGAATGTCTTGCATCAACATAATCTTCCTCTGCACACAATCTCATAGATGGTGATATCGGATGTCGATATGCTTGGATCGATTGTGAAATGCATGATTCTCAAAGAATTTGATACAACTCTGATTATCACAATAAATCACAATAGGATCCATCATCTCACCAAATAACCCAACAAGGATCTTTCTCATCCAGATAGCCTCACATGTTGCTTGATTTGCAGCCATGTACTCTACTTCTGCTAAGTTGAGTGCCACAGATCTCTGCTTCCTGTTTTACCAAGAAACTATTGTTGACCCAACACTGAAAATTCCTCCTGATGTGCTCTTCTTGTTTGATGGACTCCCTACCCAATCTGCATTTTTGAACCCTTATAGCTTCACTCCCTCTGTCTGTCTATACCAAAGACTAAACTGAGTAGTGCCTTTGAGCTATCTCAAAACATTATTTGTTGTCTTCCAATAAAGTTTGGCTAGCTTAACCATTGCTTGACAAATCTGGTTAACTAGATAACACATGTTTGGTCATGTGTTCACCAAATACATAAGTGAACCCACAATTTTTCTATAAATGGTATCCTCCAATACTTTACTTGAAGTAGAATCCTCTTTCCTCCAGTTTCCTACTAGAGGAGTCTCCATGGGTTTGCACATGTCCATGCAGAACCTTGAAGTATCTCGTTGGAATACTTTCCCTTAGAGACAAATAATTCCCCATCACCTTGCCATACTTCCAATCCAAGTAAGTAGTGCATGAAGCCCATGTCCTTCATCTCGAACCTTCTTGAAACATCCTCCTTGCCAGATCTGATCAGCTACTCATCACCAGTAAGGATCAAGTCATCAACATATAAAACAATAATCAATAATTTACCTTCTACCAAAGTATGATATAGGTTTGCATCTGCTTCACTTTTGGTAAATCCCAAACCTGTGAGATAGTTAGAGAAAGATTTCGGTGAAAATCACATGGAATCTCATTTGTCGACGCGTTTCGAACCAACTAGTGTGGTTCATCGTCAGGACAAGATGAAGAAACAGATCTAGCTTCTCATGCTAAATAGTCTAAGCAGAGCCTCCAACAGCTAGCATATCTAACGGCTAGTTTGACTTCAGGACAAGGGTCAAAAATATTATAATATTTTAATACGTAAAAAATAAATAAATTAAGGTAAATGGTACGAGACCTAATAATTAAAAACTATAAGTTAATTAATAATTAGTTACAAAAATATAAATAATTATAATTTACCAGTATTAAGAATAAAAGTTAATAATTAAAAATTATAATTTAATTAAAAAGACAAATTAGTTAATTAAGGGACCTAAGAAATTATATGAGACCTAATAAATAAATTTTTTATAAGTTATAAGTTAATTAAAATAGAAGAAGGTAATTAATAATTTAAAAGGAAAATAAGTAAATTGAAGGATATATAAAATAATTTTATATAAAAGTATTATTAAAAAGTATTAATTACATATTTTTTAATAATACTTTTATATAAAATTATTTTATATATCCTTCAATTTACTTATTTTCCTTTTAAATTATTAATTACCTTCTTCTATTTTAATTAACTTATAACTTATAAAAATTTTATTTATTAGGTCTCATATAATTTCTTAGGTCCCTTAATTAACTAATTTGTCTTTTTAATTAAATTATAATTTTTAATTATTAACTTTTATTCTTAATACTGGTAAATTATAATTATTTATATTTTTGTAACTAATTATTAATTAACTTATAGTTTTTAATTATTAGGTCTCGTACCATTTACCTTAATTTATTTATTTTTTACGTATTAAAATATTATAATATTTTTGACCCTTGTCCTGAAGTCAAACTAGCCGTTAGATATGCTAGCTGTTGGAGGCTCTGCTCAGACTATTTAGCATGAGAAGCTAGATCTGTTTCTTCATCTTGTCCTGACGATGAACCACACTAGTTGGTTCGAAACGCGTCGACAAATGAGATTCCATGTGATTTTCGCCGAAATCTTTCTCTAACTTGATATGGATCACAGAATCCTAAACTCGATTATTGAATCCCTGTGAGATAGTTATCAATCACTGTGTACTCAACATGGGGTGCTTGCTTGAGTCTGCACACATGTGACTCTTTGTCAAAGGTCTCAAACCCCTTTGGCTGCTCAATATACACCTCCTCCCCAATAACTCCATTGAGGGATGTTGTCTTCACATCCATCTGGTGAATCTTCCACCCCATATGTGTTGACAGTGCTAGAATTAACCTGATGGATGAGTACCTTGCTACTGGATAAAAGGTCTCCTCATATTCAATTCCCCTAACCTGAGAGTACCCCTTGGCCACAAATCTAGCCTTGTATTTCTCTATGATTTTGGCTGCTACATTCTTTACCTTGTAAAGCTATCTCAAACCAACCACTGATTTGTCTGTTGGCCTTGGGACCACTTTCCAAACACTTTTTCTAACAATGGAATCATATTCATCTACCATAGCATCAACCCATAACTGGTTTCTCTATAGCTTCCTCAAATGAGGATGGCCTAGTCTCTAAAAGATCACTCATCAAAGCCATGTAGCTAGTGTATCAATATGGTGACCTCCTCTGTCTATGTTGTGATGTGGGTGATCCCACATTCTCTCTAACATCCTGCAATAATATGTTAGCTTCCCTAGTTCACTTCCTTCCTTCTCTAGATGGCTTTGCTTGAGTGGATGTCTTTGCTTGAGTGGATGTCTCTACTCTCTCCTCCTATTCTTGTGGCTACTCCACAACTTCCTAAGGTTCTTCTTTTGTAGCCAAAAGCTCCTGATAAGGCTGCAACTAAAACTCCCTCTAAAGAGAACACCTCATTTCCTTCTCCTCATCAAATTTCACATCACTTCTGGCCATTCTCATCCTAAGGGATGGAAAGTACACACGATAGTTGTGTGGTGTTTCTGTGTACCCCACAAATATATCCAACTTTGTTGTTGGCTCTAGCTTTTTCCTTGCTTCCTTGTAAACATGACAGTAAATTGATGATCCAAATATCCTGAAGTGTGAAACATCTGGTTTCTTCCCTGAAATATCTTCCTCTAGTGTACTCATTCCAAGAATCTTGTGAGGACTCTTGTTCTACAAATAAACCCTTATGTTGCATGATTCATCCTACAAGTGTAGTGGTAGGCCTTAGTCATGTAACATCACCCTTCTTTCTTCCACAATACTTTTTTTCCTCCTCTCACTCACCCCATTCTGTTGGGGTTTATGGGGTGTTGTCAAATCCTACTGAATGCGCTCCTTTTCAAAAAAAATTGTAAACTCATTCGACACATACTCGCCTCCATTATCGCTCCTGAGAACCTTCATTTTCCTCCTAGTTTATTTTTCAATAAGTGCTTTAAATTCAAAAAATTTGGAGAATGTCTGGTCTTTCTTATGCATGAAGTAAATCTAGCACTTCTATGAGAAACCATCTACAAATATAACATAAGACCTATGATTTCCATTGGTGGCTGTTGAGAAAGGTCCACAAACATCAGAACGGATCCTTTCAAGGACTGCATGCACCTTATTGTCCTGATCATTTAAGGTGGATTTTGTGTACTTCCCTAATGTACACCATTTGCATGTATCTCACTGCTCTAGTGCTCCTTTGGGGAGGCCTGTAGAAATCTGTTGCATGATCTTCAAAGTGCCATGATGCAAATGGCCAAGTCTTTTATGCCATAATTCACCAACCTCTCGGCTCTACACATTCTTTTCTTTTGTGCTCAATGTTGCATAGTATTCCACATCTAATTTTTAAAGGTTCTTCACTCAAACCCCGATCTACTTCAGTTATCCCGTGGTGATGTGTTCCTTTTTTGAATATCACATCATAGCCACGATCTTCTAATGCAACTATGAAAACTAAATTATTCTTCAAGCCCAATACAAACTTCACATCCTTGAGCCTAAGAGGCGATCCAGACTCCCACTAAAAAGTAATTGTACCAATACTGGTCATGCTATACCTTCCATCATGTCCCATCTCGATGTGAATCTGGAGATCCTTCTCCTCCATGTCACTAAAAAATTATTTATTCCTCATCATGTGGAATGAGGCACCACTATCCAGATACCACACACTTTTCTTTTCATGCATGCAATGATGGTAAAATAAAGTTTGAACTATGAATCCAAGGCTTCATTTGTTGCTCTTCTTGCTTTCCTTATTGTGTGGACACTTCATTACATAGTGCCTGAATTCATGATAGTGAAATCACATGATTCAAGATGAGTTTGTCTTCTTTCCCCCTTGACTCGAATATGCTTTGGATTGGGATTTCTTCCCTTTCCCTTTCTTTTCCTTTTCAGCCAAGGCACAGTTCTCTTCATCATTACCCTTGGATTAGGTCTCGTCTTTGGTGTTCCACCTTATCTCCTTTTGTACCAAATCAGACCAAAGGCATTCCCAAATTTGTAGTTTCTCCCTCCCATTCACCAAATCTTGGTAGTTGTGCGAGATCTTGGGAAGGCCCAGAAGGGATAGGCTCACCAAATCATCCTCTATTACAGTAACACCAACTTGACCATGTTCATCATGACACTATGTGAACCTACTCAGGTATTGTGGAATGGTCTCATTCCTCTGCATCTTAATATTTCGAAGATTGTCCTTGAGTGACAATTTCCTGTGGTCACTACTATTCTGGAACAAATATGTCAGCACTTGTCACATTACATATGAAGTCTCTTTCCTATGGATATTGAAGAAAATATGGTCTTGTACTCCCTCTAATATGATCCTCCTCACCTTGGAAACACACTTCTTCTAATCTGCTATATTCTGAGCATCAGTCGTTGTTGGTTTCATAATATCATTATCAATGAATTCCTTCAACCCATTATCCTCCAGTATTACCTCCATGCAGTCCTTCCATGAAAGTAATTTGAGCTTCCCTTAAGGGTATACTCGAGCCGCAGTCCATTTAAATCCATCTCCTCAGTCCTGAAAAAAACTTGCAACATGTCTACAACCTCGAACCTCCTGCAATGAGAACTTCAAAATCTATACTCTATAGTAATTCCAGCTCTAATACCATGTAGAAATTAATGAGTAGAATTAATATTGCTCATGAAATTTTCTAAATCACAAGACTTGAAGCTACTCTAATAATTTGTGGAAGTTAATTCACCATCTAAAACAAGAATTGTAGACATGTAAAAGGAAACATCACACAGGCACAAAGATTTATCTAGGGGAAAGAAATTTCTCAAAACCCTTTACTATTTGTATTACATTAATTAGAGAATAGAGAAGGAATATAATGCTTTCTCAAGCTTCAGCACACCCGGCAAGTGTATACTCTATCTCTTTGCTTGCCTGACTGAACTTGGCCCAACACATAGAAAATTTCAAGCCTTCCCAGGCTCTTATTTCCTTGCATTGTTCCCTTGGGAAATTGTCCCTTTTTTTTTAGGAATTTCATACCAAGGAATTGCGCAATAGCCTTAGGTAAATCTCTAACTACATGCACCACCTGTACACATGGGAAAATGCTACAAATGATAGTAGACTGCCTTGGAATCTCTATCTCAACTGGGTAATTCAAATTATCTACATGCAACAATTATTTTGGGTTGATTGATCAGTTAACTGGTTGATCACTTAGTGTGGTTTACATTCCACATCCACAACTTGGCCTCCACTATTTCTTCTGAAAATTAGAACTAGTTAAACTGACAATAACTCAAATTATCTTAAATAGATTGCTACAAATTAGTAATCCATCATTTAGAACTAAACTCAAGCTTATCCAACTTGAATTTGTTGATTTAACTGAGTGACAAGAGCCATGTCACCTCAATTAACTACTGTTATCGGGAAATCTAGTGTTTATTTAGAGCTGTTAGTCCCACTAAGACGGGTAGCTATCTTAGAAACAAACAGATTAAAGTCACTTGTTTTTCCTTTACGAGAGAGAGATGAGAGAGAAGCAGAGAGTACCAACCTCAGTCTTCCGCTTGGCTCCTTGCTTGTTTCCTTTCCCCTTTGACAGAATCTCACTATTGCTTCCTTACTTGTCCCGCTTCAAGGAGCACCTGTAGATTCATAGCAGCATAATACCATCAAAGCATATAGATCTTTCACTATAAACAATATAGGATCAGATATATATTGACCATACAAATGCATATATCAACACAATATTCAGAGATACACAAGAATATGGAGGAAAACTCAAATATATTTATTAGTAAAAGTCGTAGAAGAGAGGATTACAACCACTTGGTCTAACCCAGCACCATCCTCCCAGCTTGAAAGCCCTCTTCACCTCACACAAAGCAAGATCACCCAACAATGTCTTCAAAGAGAAACTAGCAGCACCTCTTTGAAAATTACCAAATTCCAACCTTTGGATCTCTTGGATGAGGGATCCATTTATAGATATTTGCAGGGGGGTGAGTCAAATTCTGGGATTTTGATTAGTGTCATCTGTCTGATAGTTCATAGTTCCACATGGAGATTTTAGATCTCTTACTCATCCCTGGGCAAACTCAGAGAGGCAAGTGTCAAATGAGCAGTTTCTAGAAGATTCTCTGGGTTTCCACCTAGCAAACTGCTTGTGCCATTTGTCTTCTCTCGCTCATCGCACCCTATAGAAGGGCTTTCCAGTATGCATCACACTTTTTGCATGTGGCAGGTGAGATGCATTGCACCTTTAGCACTGGGTAGTCTGTATGGTCCTGCTTTGACCAGTTCTGAGTAGCTTTTCATGGAGAACTTCTGGGAGATGATGTAATCAGCTGGCCTTGCTCCTTTAGGGTATGAAACAACACTTTTAGGGACTTAGAAGCCCTTGGTTTATGGACATATGTGATTGAGGTTGTAGTGCCCAAATATGTCTATAACAGCTGCCCCCTAAAGCATGAGGTCGTAAATCTTTTGATGTCAGGTGAAATGTTTTATAATGAGGATCCGAGGTTTTTCGCACTGGAAGGTGACCTGTAATAAGATACAATACAATACATTATCTTCATAATATTTTCATGATCTAGCTGAGGCGGGCATTCCCATGCTCAGCTTGATAAATTCATTTTCATGTACATAGGACAAACAATCGTCTGTGTGCAGACTGATGATTCTAGTAGAGCCATCATCCCTTAGTTTGGATTATTATCTGTGCAGCAATGATGTACATTTGATGTCTTTATTTCCCTGATTATATCGCAGCCCAGATGGATGAAACTAGATTCGGGGTCTTCAAAACTTGTTCAATCTTCACCTGAAAGTACAAGTCGATCCATGTGAAAAGATGTTTTGATGTCGAACATGGGAGGACATTGCTTGATTACTAGCCAATGATGTAAGCTATTAACAGACGCAAGAGGAATCACTGATGATGATGATGACCCTCAAGGTACTGTAATACAATTCACATGGTGTGAATACATGAGTTGATGTCGAAAACCATGCAAAATCTTTCGGTCGAATGCCATTAGTGTAAACCTGTCGCCGGAAGTGAGAAACTTGCCATTGAGGCATGCAAGTTTCAAAGTACTGGAAGGGTTGTCCCTAGGGTGGCTTCCTGGATAATGAGCTGATGTCGACAAGAAGTGGCCCGTCATAGGAGGGCATTAATGGATCCCACATCTATGACACATAACGGAGCAAATGATTTTGTAGAGGTGAAAACGATCTGATGATACAAAGTTCAGGGTGGCGGTCATGAAAGAATGAAGCGTGAAGGTATTGTAGTCGATGAGACACAAGCTGGGTAGGTGAATTCTCTGAGTGACTTCTCTTGAACATATCGGCGACACTGAAATGGATTGGTAGAATTAACCCCAAAAGTGGATGGTACGGTGGACCAATGGTGATATGACCGGTGAACGGAATAACCCAACCCGACTCAATCATGGTGATGGAGTAAAACTGTCATGTTCAAGAGCGACCTGCTACCAATAAAGTTTCTTCAAGTTTTCTTCCCAATTTCCCCCAGTAATTTCTGACCAGTACCTCTTTATTTTTGTGAGGAGGATAACATATGCTTGTTCTATAATTTTCCCTTCGGGCAAACTCGTCGCTATGTTTGAACGAGCCTAGCAACAGTGAAACTCACTCTTGTCTGAACGGACAAGTTTTTCGCTATTTTTTTAACGAGTTTAACAACAAGGATAACTCAGTTCTTTGCAATTTTAGAGAGTCTGAAAAGAGACAGAAAGAAGACTCCAATATTCCTTTTTTGTAACATAATCCCTTAAGTCTGAAAAAGTATAAAACAATGTGAAATGGATGACTTTTTGATAGCTTTAATGAGCCGAACAAGACAAACACTCGATCTTTTTGTGTAATAATCCCTCACGTCCAAAAATATTAAAATCTAGAGGAGGGATAGCACTTCCAATCACTTTAACGAGTTGGAGAGGCCAATCGCTCAGCAATATTTTCATATTTTATGAGTCAGATGAAAAGAGCTTAAAGGAGACTCGTCTTTTGAGGAACGAGTGATGTTTTCAGATAGCAGCTAGTTCTAGATAAGGTTTGGAACTTTCCAATCATGGCAGTGTAAAAAGGTGGCTAATAGGATCATTCGTCGGAGCTGTTCCTCCAAAGGGGTAAACAATCAAATGGAGGCAAATGATCGGCAACAACAAAGTGGAGGTGATGGTAAGAACACAACCAAGGCTCAAAGCTAATGATTCACAATGGTTATTTACCGGAGATGGGTTCATTTTTTAATGAGCTTAAACTCTGGTGGAACATATGCTCATTGCTAGGTTTAATTTTTAACAAGCTTGAACTTCGCGTAAAACTGCTCGTGATAATGGTCATTGATATTTGATTCACCATTGACACTATGTTGTTTTGATGGTCGTACTACTTATTCAATTGCTCCATCAAACTGATTAGAAATGAGGACATATGCTTGAAAAATGAGTTAAAAATCTAATACCCTACTTAAATTACGTGAAAAGTAACTTAAAAATAGTTTTTTACCCCTCATTTTACCATTTCATTTGGAGTTGTGACTGTTGAAGCTCTGGAGGTGTTTTTTCCTTTGATTTTCACTAGCTGATTCCAGGAGATTCTGTGGATGATTTTCAGGGCCGTCTGGACCAAGTAGGAGATAAACCTGAGCTCTTCAATTGCATTCTTTCCTCTTTGAATTCTGAGCATGTTTTCCTGCTTTTTTGGGCCCCTGGGTTTGAACATTTCGTTATGCCCCATCGCACTTAGTGTATATCGAAAGGTTCGATCCATCTTAAGCTCGCCACTGGCTAGAATGTATGCATCACACTTATTACACAACAAGGGTGCAATGGGCGCAAGGATAAAAACTTTTGCACTGATTTTTCATGGAAATTTTGCCTGTTTGTTTTCAAATCAGGTCCCTGATTCTTCTCTTGTTTGTTTTTCAGAGATTCATCAGAGAAAAATGGTCGTTACATGGCGTGAAAACGAGAATGAATAAGAGGACATGGTTACCCTACATGATCCAAGTACGGTAACTACATTGCGGAACTGTGGCTTGCTCAAGTTCTTCCGCATTTCTAACATGAGGCAACAAATCAACTTGTTGCAATATTTCCTCGATGCATGGGATCCTACCAACCAAGTGTTCTAGATAAGAGGCAAATCCATCCCATTACTGTTGAGGACATCTACTTTTCGATCGGTTTATCGAGGCGTGGTGCCCCTTTCTCACTTTCAGGTTCTGCCCGTGGGGGTGAATTCGTGACGGATTATATTCGCCGATATTGTAGGGAAGGATCTCAGCTGAGCAAGGACGGTAAGATCAGTATCCAAGATGTCACTGACCTTCCTTTGAGGACTATTTTATTCACCTTCGCTAGATTGGCTGGTAGCGCGGCCCTTCACTTGGCTAACAGTTCCTATATGTAGTATGCCTTGGAATGTCTTGAACCCAAGGTATTCAACTGGTGTGATGCAGTACTTCCAGTTATCAAAGAATAGCTCACCAAGGTGAAAAATAGAAGATCTAAGAACTTTGGCTATCGTTCTATTCTAACTGCTTTCACCTTGGAGAAGATCCCACTAATGCAGCCATAGTACATTTCACTTGGCCTGCCACCACCGACCGAGCCACAGATGCAGAGATGGGTCGACCTCATGGCTAGACATGCGGGTCAACCGCAGGTTTCATTCTCTGATGCCTTCTTTGAGTGGTTCAACCGTCAGCATATGGTTTATGCTGAGTATCCATATGCTGGGATGGATTTCCGGGGTGACTCGGATTTGGTGTTTCCGGCTGGCGAGCAATGGGGTGTCATAGGAAAAAATCTCTGACCACATCTCTGTTTATTGTTTTCATAATGTTCTCATGTTTTTTAAATGTTTATAAAGACTAATCAAAACTCATGTGATTATGCAGACATTGGGCCAGTGCGACCAGCAACACGTCTGAGAGGAGCAGCTGTCGTTCCAATAGGAGAGGCAATAGGGAGGGCCATTCTTCACAACCCAGATGTATCCGAGACCCTTGCAGTGTTGCAGGATCAAATTGAGGGTCTCACCCTTGGTATTTTGAATGTGAGGACGGATGAGCTTCCCCTGAGATTACAGCACCATACCACTTGCATGCCGAGCCGATGGACCAGGCTCTTATGCATGATTGCACAGGTGGTGACTAGTTATCACAAGCACCATTAGATCAGGGTGCCCCCTTGCATTTTGAGTTTTTGGGTCATATGACCAATTTTTTCCTAGACATAGAACACTATGTACAAACTATAAATAGTTATATATATATTTTTTATTTTCGAAGCTTCATTTTGGTTAAGTTATTTTATCGTGGTGTAGTTTGTTGATAAAATGCTTTTCTTTTACAAATGTTGCAAATGTCTATCTAACAAATAATTTTCTGACGAATCGGTTAATGTGTTTAAGTTTCTGGAAATATGTTGATATCGAATAGTATCGAACTTCCTTTCCAAAACCTTGACCCTTAAGAACATATGATAGATAACTAGATTCCGAATAGAATAGATGCCTGTAAGCTGTAGAATGATGAGCTCTGAGTCTAGCCTGACGACAAGTCAGTGTATGCTATGCACGATGGCATCAGAGAGGAGTTCTATCAATGCACTATATTCAGCGATGTTGTTCGTTGATTGACCAATACACACCCCTCTGAAACTCACTAACTCACCGCTTGGATCAAAGATGGCCCAAGCTGCAAAAGATAGGTTCCACGTACTACGACTCGCCCCGGTGGCATATCCAACAAATGATTCCAATGGGTTTGACATCTGCAACAAAATGCAAAAGTGGATTACCTAACCAAAAAAATCACTCTTAACAAAAACAAAATGTAACAAAAGCATATGAAGAGGTTACCATGTTGAGTCAAGCATAGTAACGCTTAAGGTACAACCCGTTTCAGGGTTGCGACAGTGGAATCCCATCATAATCTACTAGATCATAGGCTCCTTTTGCTAATACATGCTTAACAATATAGGGACCCATCCATAAAGACTAGAACTTACCTACTCCCAATTTATCGGATTCCTGATCATAGAGCAAGACCAGGTCACCTTTTGAGAAAACGCGAGGTTTGACATTCTTGTCAAATTGTGCTTTGACTCGTTTCTTATGCACTTCGTTAGCCAAGGCGGCGTCACAATGAGTTTCATCCAGTTGGATTAATTCTAAGAAACAAGCTTCTTCCTCTGAAGTTCCGGGGAGGAGGTCAACTGTGAGCTTGAGAGACGAAATCTCACACTGAACTGGTAAGATCGCTTCCAAGCCATACACCAATTGAAAGGGTGTAAACCCGGTCGCATTTCTCACCGATGTCTGGTATGCCCACAAGGCTGAGTATAGGATTAGGTGCCAACTTTGTTTATGGACTCCAATCATCCTTTGGAGCATGTGTTTCAGGACTTTGTTGATCACTTCAACTTGCCCGTTCGCTTGCGGATAATACGGAGTAGAGCTGTCGTGGGACAGTCCTAATTTGGCGACCAATTCAACCATCATGTGATTGCGGAAATGTAATCCATGATATGTGACTATAGTTTGTGGAACACCGAACCTGGTGACTACATGATTGAAAAAGAAAAGAGCGGTCGTTTCGCCGCTATTGTTTAATGTAGGCAGCGCCTCAGCCCATTTCGTAAAATAGTCAATTGCGACTATGATATACCCATGCTCCCCGGCCGAGGTGGGGTTACATTGCATGAAATCTATGCACCATTTGGCAAATGGCCCAACAGAAACTACTGGCTGCAGAGGTGCGTGTGGCATTCTAGTTTTGCGGTTGAAGATTTGACAAGCATGGCAACTTCTGACTGTGGTTATGCAATCTTTGAACATTGTTGGCCAAAAGTATCTTGCTCATAAAACATTTTGTGTCATAGCATAACCAGATTTGTGCCCTCCACATGCGCCTAAATGACAATCATTCAGGACTTTTTTGGCCTCCTCATGGGTGAGGCACCTTCACAGAATAGTATCGACACCACTACGATATAGTGTATCACCGACAATCATGTAATCTTTTGCTTGGTATTGAGTACATCGTTGTTCTGAGCGAGAGGTATTAGACCTATATGTTTGGGTTTGGAGATAAATGATTATATCTCCATACCATGGATCGCTTGAAGATATCAGAAACAAAGATTCATCCACGATTGTTGCTTTGGATGTTGAATCGTTGGATGATGATGGGAAATCACATAGTAACTCTGCAAATACTAAAGCTTTCTTTGATTTGGATTTTACAAATTCCAGATCAAACTCTTGCAAAATTGCTATCCATTTTGAATATTTTCCCCCAAGCAACTATCGCAACAAGATGTAAGTCATGGGGTTGCAATCTGACAAAACGGTAGTTTTTCAAAAGAGAACATAGTGTCGAAATCTTTGTATTGCTTGAACAGCTATGAGAGCTAGCTTTTCAACATATGAGTATTTGCTTTCTGTATCATTTAAGTTTTGACTTAAATAATAAATAGGATGTTCAATTCCATTGTCTTCTTGAATTAAAACCATTACGATGGTTGTATCTGCTGCAGCCAAATACAAGTTAAAGTCTCTTTGATAATCAGGAGCATACATCAATGATGCTTTTATTAGGGATTCCTTTAGAGCATCAAAGGAAGCTTGCACGACCTGATCCCAGTTGAAGGGTGCTTCTTTTTTCAAAATAGATGTATAACCCTTAGCAAGTTCGGCGTAATTTGGAATGAACCTCCTCAGAAAGTTTGCTTTCCCTTGGAGTTTCTGAATCTGAAGCAAATTTGAAGGTGGAGGCAAATCGATGATTTCCTGAACCTTGCACGGGTCGAAACGGATTCCGTCCTTTGAAACTACAAAGCCAAGTAAATGAACAGAAGCAACAAAAAACACACATTTGTGCGGATTGAGTCTTATTTTGTAGTGTCGACAACATAGAAATGTTGCTCTAAAATGCTGTGGATGATCGGTCCGCTTTCGCGAGTGAGCCGAAAGATCGTCAAGGTATGGTTGAACGATGTTCTTGATGTCATGGAAGGCATCATTCATTGCCCTCTGAAAAGTTACCCCTACATTATTTAAACCGAAAGGTAGCTTACGATACGCGAATGTACCCCACAGACAAATAAATGCAGTCTTTGACTGGTCCTGTGGGCGGATATTTATTTGATTATACCCGAAAAATCCATCCATAAACAAAAAGATTTCACATCCGACGCATTCATCAATTATCTGGTCGGTGAAGGGTGTAGCATAGTTATCCTTTGGACAAGCTTGATTTACATCCCTGTAATCGACACACACTCTAATTGTTCCTTGCTTTTTCATCACAGGAACAATGTTCGATACCCAATCAGTTAAAGGAACCGGGTAAATAAAACTAGCACACAGAAGTTTTTCAACTTTTGCCTTGATGGCAGCGGCTTTCTTCAAGTGCACCTAGCTTTCTTCTGATGCCATCGCGCATGGCATACGCCGACTTGTCATCAGGCTAGACTCACAACTTGTCATTCTACAGCTTACAGGCATCTATTCTGTTCGGAATCCAGCTATCTATCGTATGATCCTAAGGGTCAAGATTTTGGAAAGGTAGTTCAATTCTATTCAATATCAACATATTTCCAGAAACTTAAACACATTAACCGATTCATTAGCAAATTATGTGTTAGATAGACATTTGCAACATTTGTAAAAGAAAAGCATTTTATCAACAAACTGCATCAAGATAATATAACTTAACCAAAATGAATCTCCGAAAATCAAAAAAATATATATAACTGTTTATAGTTTGTACATAGTGTTCTGTGTCCAGGAAAAAATTGGTCATATTACCCAAATACTCAAAATGCAAGGGGGCACCTGTGGGGCGATAAAAAGGTGTCTTGTGAACTCCTAATTACCTCACATTAATTATCAACCCAGGGACGACTTTTTATTTCAAGAGTGTACTCTGTCTGAGGCGGCTATTTACTTATAGTGCTTAAAACCCAAAAGTAAATGAATGCTTGAAAAAGAAATCTATATGAAACAGCAAGAAACTAAAATGTCTTAAACTAAATCATTCATTCAAACAACCATCAATCGAGGATATGGTAGCAATAACTCAGTCCTCTAGAAATTGATGAAGGAAAAGGAATTAGAGTATGGATCATGGTTCTGGGAGCATAATAGCGTCTGCTGTGTCTCACGACAGCCTTGATCCTCCTCTCACACCAAAGCAATAAATGCAAGTAAAAAGGAACAGCAAGAAAGCAGAATGGAATGGCAATTCAGAAATGGAACAGCAGTAAAAAGGAACGGTAGGAAAGAAACTAAATCTCGCGAGTTCAACACTCTCAATTCTCGGCATCAACTTACATACATTCGGCAATAAAATAACAATCTTCAAAAGTAATTTCAATGAACTTTACTTTATGAGACAATATTTACAAATGGATTATGGAACACCTTTACCATATATACACAATGCACTTACTATAGCAATCTGATGTGTCCAAAGAACATGACTTCTGTTTCTAAATGAAATAATATTACTTTCGGGTTCCCACGAATAAGAGTTCAAAATGAATCCAATAGCAATATTTAATATGAAAGCTCTGTAACAGAAACAATCGGTTTAAATAGTGAACATGTAATCAACTCCGAAAAGATTCATTACGCAACATAGAGTCACTTACATGAATTTGTTGAATAAAACCATTAATGGATTAGTCGTAACAGAGCGTGGAACAGCATATAACAAATACATCAGATTACTTAAATAATGGAAATAAACAAACCACACAAAGCCAAACTGTAATGATACAATCAGCGAGTGTCCGTTGGATCCGGGCCCGTAGCTTCCAATGGCACCGCCGTAACTTAATTCAGATGCAGCAACGGAATGAACGCCAATTCTTTATATTAATCGCATCAACAAATGTATAACAAAGTCAAGTCTTCAGCGAGACTCCATGATCACCATTGGTTCTGAAACTTAGAATTATAAAAATACAATCGTTCTCCCTCCTCCGTCTCTGATCTTGGGTTTCATTTAAATAAAGAAGATCAGAGCATGGATAATTACAATCATGATTTCTCTTACAAATTTAGGTTGATTCTAACCCATTGATCAACAAGAACAAGGCGGATTTAGGTTTGCAGTTAAGATTTGGAGGGCGGCCGCAACAGAAAATCTCAGAAAATCGTGCTCAAAGAACCCTGCGTTTCTCCCTGTACAAGCCGAATTTGGGCAAACTGTTCATTTTGAAGATAATTGGGCCCGTTCTGGACAAAACCCATGTTCCGGATTTTCCAAATTCGTCTTCATTTGCTCAGAATCTTAACCGCAAAACTGTCACTCCTTAAACCAGCGAATTTCTGAGTTGGCTGATTTAGAAATCAAATCTTCAATCTGGAAGTTACTTTGGAGGTTAAAAATGGCGAATGATGTTACAACCAACTGATTAGAACTATCATTGATAAATTAATGCATAATAATCAATTTATTAAAAATAAAAGAGAATAAATAATATTCATCCATGAGAGCATAAATTATTTATAAAATGGATTTAAATGATAAATTATAATAAATGTCATGATGAAGAATGGTGGAAATGGGTGGAATAAACCTTCACAAGTGAGAATAATCATGGCATATTAACGACCCCACACACCCCCACACTCAATATGTTGCATGTCCTCATGCAACGAAAACTGAATGTATTGCATGTCCTCATGCAACCCAAAGACAAAAACCATGTGTTAACCAAGCAATAAAAATTGGAGAATAACTGAATGCTTCCTTAATTAATAAATATTCAATTTTAGCAATCTTGATGAAGGCATAACAATTTTTACATTGACATTCAACTATATGTATGAAGTTGCAGCAAAATATGATATAAGTAACAGCAAACTTCATTAAGCATTTTCTCAAAACTACAAACCAGATTTTGTTGAAATGTTGCAAGTAAATTTACAATATATGAATGTCTCTATGATCCAAAAATCAAATCGTTTTGATGCACGGATCATGAGATATAAACAAAATGGCTGTAGGTGAGAGTGCATGATTTCCGAAATTTTATGAACCAATATTTCTTGAAATTATCTAGGTATGTGTATTTTAATAGTATGTTTGTGTTTCCTAGAGATCACAAGAATTGAGTTCATAGTTTTTGAAAATATGGGAAATCAATTTCCGCACTGTGTAAAAATGAAATTGTATGCCTTAAAGGAGAAAGAAAATAGAAAACATCCATCATGCATAGCAATTCCTCCCCCTCTCTGAAAAATTAGCATGTCCTCATGCGATGCGAGAAAACAAATAGAGGTGGTTGCTACCAACTGTTGAATTCTATGCTTGGTGTAAAACAACATGGAATAAGGGAGGTGTTGAGAATAAATAAGAATAGAAATGGATGATAAAGAATATGAATGCCGTGGTCATAAGAAAGAAATGAATGAAAAGAACACTCCCCCACACTCGAAAATGACATGCTGCTGAAAAAGGGGAAGTGGTAAAGATGTGGAATGAAAGATGACAAATAATGCTCAAAATGGATTGTCATTAGATTCTCCTAAATTTATAATAAATTAGAAAACGATGCAATTTTACCTCAAGTTTTACCTCCAAAAATGTGGAATGACATATATGGACTGGCAGTTGTGGAAGCTGATGTAGATAGAGTTGGTGTTGAAAGTGATGCAAAAGGTGGAATCCAGAGAAGCACATCATGTCTGAAGAATTGTTCACGTTCGCGAGCCTCTACTGTGAAGTGCAATAGTGTGGTCATGCTACGAATAGAATTCTGCCCATACTTGTTGTTCTCCTGTAAACAAAGTACTATTTTGCATACAATGTTCTTGAATCCATAGTGTTAGCTTTGAATAGCAACAGATAAAATGCATGCAAAATTGCAATTAGAAAAACTTATGTATACATGCAATACTAATATGTTGTCAAATCAACAAAGTATGGCAAAGTGTAGTAATCATATCGCATGCAATTCCATAATGCATACATTCCCCCCTCCAATTGAAAAAAAAGGGTTCCATAACCATAAAGCATATGAGAGGGGTGGTGCGGACGGCAAGGCAATGGAATGAACAATATATCAATAAGTGAAGCAGAGTACACATATTAATGATAGGACGGTGAAATTATGGTTATATTGAGAGGAAAGTGTGTAAAGAGAGTTATGAATAAGAGATAGGACGCTTTGGATTGATGATAGTTTATACAAAACGAAAAAGGACAACAATATGCTAAAAAGATGCTTTGCTGATAGTATTCTAGCTGAAAATGATGTGGTTGATCATAAAACAATTGCTCATGCATAAAGGTTCAAAACAGGGAAAAAGTTAAGGAAATAACTTCTCTGATAAAAAGAAAATAAGAAAAGGGTATTATAATAATAATTGACGATAAGATATAACTTCAATACCATAAGCAGAGCTGCTGCTGCCAGCAGGCATCCATAGCCTCGGCAGGGTTGCTTTTTAACCCATATGAGCTAGGATCCTCAATTTATAAATGGAGAGTTTTAGTGTTGTTCTACAGAAGAGATCAGTGTGCTGGCGTGGTAACCAGACAACCACACTGCCATTCACTAGGAGGTAGCAAAAGTGATCAGGCCGGCTCGTGATGAGACCTCCTGTTCCAAGGATAATTTGGCTATCCAATGGATCATAACCCTGGTGTGGTGGCCATAATGGGAATGTCACTTTGTTACAGCCTTATGAACATGGTAGGCTGGCTCGTAATGAGACCCCCTATCCTCCATCTGCGAACAAAATTTTGTTGTTATTTCACATTTTTATGATAAAAAGAGGGAGGCTCAGTACTCCTTAAGAGCAGGGATGGCGGAAGAAGTTGAACATGTCAATATAAAAAAATATACCCATAATCTCATTTATTACAGACAGAGAAGATTATAACCAGGAAGGGTGGAACCAGCATGGTATTAAGATGATCAATCAATATCATGTACAGCAAAAATAATGCAGTAAAGTAATATATAAATAATTGTGTCCCTTTTTGAAAAGAATCTAACATCAAGGAGTTGTCCTGTTAAAGATCATAACGTGAATAATATTAACTTTGCTTCAAAAGAATCCATAATTCCTGTCCTCATAAAAGTAGTGTACTTCATGCCATGAAAGAGAATCAGGAGAATGTGGTTGAGCTGAACTATGAATAATCCCACAAGAGAAAGGAAAGGGTTGCCCTAAAAAATATTCCCAAAGTGTTGTTCTTTTGAATGAACAGCAAAAACACTCAAAAAGTGGTGTTCCGTGTAGGGAACATCAAAGAAAATGCACACCAAAAAACAAAAATACACACAGAATGCAAATGCCGTTCCTTTTGAAAGAGAAGAATCCATGCAAGCAAAAACTCGAACAGCAAAAACTCAAACTGTTGTTCCTTTTGAAAAAGGAACAACAAAAAACTCAAACTGCTGTTCCTTTTGAAAAAGGAACAGCAAAAACTCAAACTGCGGTTCCTTTTGAAAAAGGAACAGCAAAAAACTCAAACTGTTGTTCCTTTTAAAAAAGGAACAGCAAAAAACTCAAACTGCTGTTCCTTTTGAAAAAGGAACAGCAAAAAAACTCAAACTGCTGTTCCTTTTGAAAAAGGAACAGCAAAAACTCAAACTGCTGTTCCTTTTGAAAAAGGAACAGCAAAAACACACCAAATGTTGTTCCTTTTGAAAAAGGAACAGCAAAAACACACACTGCTGGTCCTTTTGAAAAAGGAACAACAAAAACTCAAACTGTTGTTCCTTTTGAAAAAGGAACAGCAAAAACACCCCAAATGCTGTTCCTTTTGAAAAAGGAACAGCAAAAACACACCCAACGTGAAAGTGCAGAAGTGCTGTTCCATTTCGAAAAGGAACAGCAAAATGTAAAAGTGCAAAAAGTGCTGTTCCATTTCGGAAAGGAACATCAGCTGTTCCATTTCGAAAAGGAACAGCAAAATGAACTGTGAAAAAGGAACAACAAAATGAATGGCTGATCAAAAAGTGTTATTCCTTTAGAAAATAAAAACGAAAATGATGTTCCTTTGAAAAAGGAACAGCAGGAACGACAAAAATGCACACAAATGCTGTCCCTTCAGAAAAGGAACAGCAAAATACACAACCATAAAATGCAAACACGCAAAGAGTGAATTCGCTGTTCACTGCAGTGATGCTGAAGATGAGTTGCACTTTGAATGAAGCAACACCTGAAACACAAAATATAAGAGAAATTAGAAAAGAAACAACAAAAAGCAGTATGTAAATAAATAAATTGAGTTGCAACAGCTATGATGTTATGTCAGAAAAAATGATCTATTTGAAAAATGTTTTGGCAGCAGTGACAAGACATGAATCTTGAAATTGAAATCAATTCTTCATTTGTTCTATTATGAATCCGTTGGGTAATGATTTGGATAAAATTCCTTTGTTTTATAAAAATTTCTTTGAAAAATCACTCGTCCATAAGTTGACCTTCTTTATTTTCCCAGGACCTGCAAAAAACGAGTATCTACCTGCAATAAAACATTAAATCATGGATAAAGAGAGGTGATCGGGCTCCCCTAATCCAAGAATTATGCAAAAAATAGCAAGTAGTTATTCTGTATAACAAATCCATAGAGAAAATAACAAAGTAAAATTTATTTGTTACTTGCGGGAGAGCAGTGGCCAATCATACTAACCTGCAGTGTTTTAATCACAACTTCTTTGTTTTTCGTCGAAATTGAGTGATTCCAAAGCCAAATGAGAGCTAATTCAAAGGTGTATCTCCAATAGAAACAGGTTTTAAAAACTCAATGATATGATATGTCAAATTTGTTTAGAACAACCTGCATAATAGAGTCATTTTCAATTACCCGGCTTAGACCAACAGTTGATATTTCAAGCATAACTTTTTCGTTTGATGTCGGATTCGAATGATTCAAATTGGAAATGAAAATAGATTCATTTACTGATCTCCAATAGAAACAGGTTTTGAATACAAGAAGAATTGATAGGTCAAATACTGTAAGGAACAGCCGAAAAGACATAGTTTTAAGGGTGTTGATTTACGATAGACAGTCAGTATTTTGATCATAACTTCCCCATACGATATCGAAAATGAGTGATTAAAATTGAATTGTAAACTAGATTCATAGGGGAATCTACCATAGAAACAGGTTTTAAAAATTCATTCATTTAGGCCTCCAAAAACTGACTGTCCCAACTCTGTTCCTGAGCTGCCCGCTAGACATCCGGTCAATGTTTTGGCTCTAACTTTTTCGTTTCAAATCCAAATTGAGTGATTCAAATTGGATTGGAAAGTAGACATCAAGGGCTACTTAGGATAGAAACAGGTTTTAAAAATATTCATTTTTGGTCCCTCAAAACATGACTGTCCCGACTGTTTTTCCAGAAAGTTCATCAAGCCCGCAAGCCAAAAAAAATGAAATTCAAGCATTTTCAAATTGGTGATAAAAATGAAAATGAGTGTTTGTAGAACTTATTATTTCCATTATGATTCATCTACATACACAAATTATAAAAAAAATTATCACCGATGTTGATTTGCATAGCATGTTGCAACAAAAACCCTAGTTTTACATGGAAAAACAAAAATGCATTTATTTATTCCCTTATTTATTTTATTTTCTACCCTAACCTATTTTGATTTGAAAAATGAATATAACTACGTATATGAGTACTTCCAGTGAAGCCATTTTCGAAGTAAGGCTTCACGTATGCACATACCCAAATTTGAAAAATGCATGTTAATGGATATTAGGGTATGAGAAGGTGGCTTCCCTTGAAAAAATGATATCAAAAATTGTTGAAGCATGGAGTGATGTTGCAAACAAATGATGGAGTGAAACCAATCTTCAATGTATCCTCTACTTTTTTGATCTTGCATAGCCATCATATCATGAAGTTCTTGGGCTTTTAAAATAGCTTGTTGATGCATAGTAAAAGAAACCTCATTTTCTTCCATAGCTTCTACAATTTTAGAATTTAAAACATTCTGAATCTCATTGTAGGTTTTCTTTAATAACGCATGTGAGATAGAATGGGTGGGAAGGGTGGGTAAATTTGCCAGCTCAACATTGTAAGCATGTTGTACTGGTTTATTATGGTGAGAGTGTGGAATTAGTTGAGCAGGAAAATGTGTAAAGAATGGAGCATTTTGATGATGTGGCTGATTGGGTTGTGTGAATGGTTTTGAGGAGCAAGCAAGGTGTTGTGAAAGAGCTGGTGGAGAATATGGAGAATGTGCTTGTGCTACAAGATGAGGGAGAGTAGTCATGCCATCATAAGATGAACCATGCCCAACTTGTAAACAAGATAGGTGGTTAAATTGAAATTGACATGGCTATCCTAACACATTAGCATTCCATAATGGATTATGCAAGTATGACAATGGAGAAAAAGTGTTTTGAACCATACCTGTAGGCCTTGATTTCCGTGGTTTTGACCTTGTTGCAGCTTCCTCATCTCTTTGATATGCTACTTCCATCGTAGATAAGGAAGAGTGAGTATCTATGAGATGCTCCTTTCGGTCATGAGAACAAAACACTTCATCAAATTCTTCATTTTTATGAACCTGCAAAACATCCAATTTTTCATTTAGAGAGCTAATAAAATCAACTTTAAAATTGTCAAATAACACATTGATTTCAGCTCTTATGTCTCCTATTCTTGTAGCAGATTTGGAAAAGAAAGAAAAAAAATCTCTAGGATTCTTACCAGCCTTGGAGATTCCTCTTGAATACCTTATGCACAACTCACAAACATCATCATATGATAACTGAAAAACATCACCTTTTCCTATCAAATTTAAAAGTTCTAAAAATTCATCTTTGATTCCTTTAAGAAGGAGTGTTTTTAAGATCTCTTTTTCCAAATGCTTATGCTTTGATTTTTGAAGGTTATAATGAAATCGATCTACATAGTCCTCCAAACTTTCATCTTCCCCTTGTATCATATAGAAAATATCTTCATTGGCTTTGCAATAGTCTTGGTACTTCTTCAAGAATATGTTCTTCATGTCCTCCCATGATTGGATGCAATTCCCACCTAGGCTCATGAACCATCGGAGAGCTGCTCCTTTTAGAGTAAGAGGAAACACTTTCAATCTTTGATCATTAGTACAATAATCATATCCTCTACAAAGTATTTCAAACTCAAACATAAATGTATGTGGATCTTCATTTGCTAAACCATGAAAATTTGGTAAAGATGGGGGAATTATGTGCATTTGTGTCACTCCTAGATCTTTGATAGGAAATTCAAAAGTAGAAACGTGAGCCATTTCTTACCATAATAGAAGATGTTCTTTATGTGTTTTCTTCAAGGCTCCTTCTTCAAATGTTCCTGTCAATCGGTTAGTGAAATGGGTGGTGCTTACATCACCACTTGCGTGAGATCATGTGATTCATTTTTTTAAAAATTTCTATTATTCACACAAAAATTCAAACATCTATCTCTACTCTAGGTTCTTTAACAGTCCTGCTGGAAAGCGGACGGGGGAGCAGGGCTTTTACATGCTCCGTACGCAGGTTCTTACCTTCCGTTTTTAAGATCCAACTCTTTCCTAGCAGGCAGTCATCAAATTCACACTACTCTTTAGAAATTGCTACACTCTTCCCGGCAACGGCGCCAAAATGTGGAGCGATAAAAAGGTGTCTTGTGAACTCCTAATTACCTCACATTAATTATCAACCCAGGGACGACTTTTTATTTCAAGAGTGTACTCTGTCTGAGGCGGCTATTTACTTATAGTGCTTAAAACCCAAAAGTAAATGAATGCTTGAAAAAGAAATCTAATTGAAACAGCAAGAAACTAAAATGTCTTAAACTAAATCATTCATTCAAACAACCATCAATCGAGGATATGGTAGCAATAACTCAGTCCTCTAGAAATTGATGAAGGAAAAGGAATTAGAGTATGGATCATGGTTCTGGGAGCATAATAGCGTTTGCTGTGTCTCACGACAGCCTTGATCCTCCTCTCACACCAAAGCAATAAATGCAAGTAAAAAGGAACAGCAAGAAAGCAGAATGGAATGGCAATTCAGAAATGGAACAGCAGTAAAAAGGAACGGTAGGAAAGAAACTAAATCTCGCGAGTTCAACACTCTCAATTCTCGGCATCAACTTACATACATTCGGCAATAAAATAACAATCTTCAAAAGTAATTTCAATGAACTTTACTTTATGAGACAATATTTACAAATGGATTATGGAACACCTTTACCATATATACACAACGCACTTACTATAGCAATCTGATGTGTCCAAAGAACATGACTTCCGTTTCTAAATGAAATAATATTACTTTCGGGTTCCCACGAATAAGAGTTCAAAATGAATCCAATAGCAATATTTAATATGAAAGCTCTGTAACAGAAACAATCGGTTTAAATAGTGAACATGTAATCAACTCCGAAAAGATTCATTACGCAACATAGAGTCACTTACATGAATTTGCTGAATAAAACCATTAATGGATTAGTCGTAACAGAGCGTGGAACAGCATATAACAAATACATCAGATTACTTAAATAATGGCAATAAACAAACCACACAAAGCCAAACTGTAATGATACAATCAGCGAGTGTCCGTTGGAGCCGGGCCCGTAGCTTCCAATGGCACCGCCGTAACTTAATTCAGATGCAGCAACGGAATGAACGCCAAGTCTTTATATTAATCGCATCAACAAATGTATAACAAAGTCAGGTCTTCAGCGAGACTCCATGATCACCATTGGTTCTGAAACTTAGAATTATAAAAATACAATCGTTCTCCCTCCTCCGTCTCTGATCTTGGGTTTCATTTAAATAAAGAAGATCAGAGCATGGATAATTACAATCATGATTTCTCTTACAAATTTAGGTTGATTCTAACCCATTGATCAACAAGAACAAGGCGGATTTAGGTTTGCAGTTAAGATTTGGAGGGCGGCCGCAACAGCAAATCTCAGAAAATCGTGCTCAAAGAACCCTGCGTTTCTCCCTGTACAAGCCGAATTTGGGCCAACTGTACTTTTAGAAGATAATTGGGCCCGTTCTGGACAAAACCCATGTTCCGGATTTTCCAAATTCGTCTTCATTTGCTCAGAATCTTAACCGCAAAACTGTCACTCCTTAAACCAGCGAATTTCTGAGTTGGCTGATTTAGAAATCAAATCTTCAATCTGGAAGTTACTTTGGAGGCTAAAAATGGCGAATGATGTTACAACCAACTGATTAGAACTATCATTGATAAATTAATGCATAATAATCAATTTATTAAAAATAAAAGAGAATAAATAATATTCATCCATGAGAGCATAAATTATTTATAAAATGGATTTAAATGATAAATTATAATAAATGTCATGATGAAGAATGGTGGAAATGGGTGGAATAAACCTTCACAAGTGAGAATAATCATGGCATATTAACGACCCCACACACCCCCACACTCAATATGTTGCATGTCCTCATGCAACGAAAACTGAATGTATTGCATGTCCTCATGCAACCCAAAGACAAAAACCATGTGTTAACCAAGCAATAAAAATTGGAGAATAACTAAATGCTTCCTTAATTAATAAATATTCAATTTTAGCAATCTTGATGAAGGCATAACAATTTTTACATTGACATTCAACTATATGTTTGAAGTTGCAGCAAAATATGATATAAGTAACAGCAAACTTCATTAAGCATTTTCTCAAAACTACAAACCAGATTTTGTTGAAATGTTGCAAGTAAATTTACAATATATGAATGTCTCTATGATCCAAAAATCAAATCGTTTTGATGCACGGATCATGAGATATAAACAAAATGGCTGTAGGTGAGAGTGCATGATTTCCGAAATTTTATGAACCAATATTTCTTGAAATTATCTAGGTATGTGTATTTTAATAGTATGTTTGTGTTTCCTAGAGATCACAAGAATTGAGTTCATAGTTTTTGAAAATATGGGAAATCAATTTCCGCACTGTGTAAAAATGAAATTGTATGCCTTAAAGGAGGAAGAAAATAGAAAACATCCATCATGCATAGCAATTCCTCCCCCTCTCTGAAAAATTAGCATGTCCTCATGCGATGCGAGAAAACAAATAGAGGTGGTTGCTACCAACTGTTGAATTCTATGCTTGGTGTAAAACAACATGGAATAAGGGAGGTGTTGAGAATAAATAAGAATAGCAATGGATGATAAAGAATATGAATGCCGTGGTCATAAGAAAGAAATGAATGAAAAGAACACTCCCCCACACTCGAAAATGACATGCTGCTGAAAAAGGGGAAGTGGTAAAGATGTGGAATGAAAGATGACAAATAATGCTCAAAATGGATTGTCATTAGATTCTCCTAAATTTATAATAAATTAGAAAACGATGCAATTTTACCTCAAGTTTTACCTCCAAAAATGTGGAATGACATATATGGACTGGCAGTTGTGGAAGCTGATGTAGATAGAGTTGGTGCTGAAAGTGATGCAAAAGGTGGAATCCAGAGAAGCACATCATGTCTGAAGAATTGTTCACGTTCGCGAGCCTCTACTGTGAAGTGCAATAGTGTGGTCATGCTACGAATAGAATTCTGCCCATACTTGTTGTTCTCCTGTAAACAAAGTACTATTTTGCATACAATGTTCTTGAATCCATAGTGTTAGCTTTGAATAGCAACAGATAAAATGCATGCAAAATTGCAATTAGAAAAACTTATGTATACATGCAATACTAATATGTTGTCAAATCAACAAAGTATGGCAAAGTGTAGTAATCATATCGCATGCAATTCCATAATGCATACATTCCCCCCTCCAATTGAAAAAAAAGGGTTCCATAACCATAAAGCATATGAGAGGGGTGGTGCGGACGGCAAGGCAATGGAATGAACAATATATCAATAAGTGAAGCTGAGTACACGTATTAATGATAGGACGGTGAAATTATGGTTATATTGAGAGGAAAGTGTGTAAAGAGAGTTATGAATAAGAGATAGGACGCTTTGGATTGATGATAGTTTATACAAAACGAAAAAGGACAACAATATGCTAAAAAGATGCTTTGCTGATAGTATTCTAGCTGAAAATGATGTGGTTGATCATAAAACAATTGCTCATGCATAAAGGTTCAAAACAGGGAAAAAGTTAAGGAAATAACTTCTCTGATAAAAAGAAAATAAGAAAAGGGTATTATAATAATAATTGACGATAAGATATAACTTCAATACCATAAGCAGAGCCGCTGCTGCCAGCAGGCATCCATAGCCTCGACAGGGTTGCTTTTTAACCCATATGAGCCAGGATCCTCAATTTATAAATGGAGAGTTTTAGTGTTGTTCTACAGAAGAGATCAGTGTGCTGGCGTGGTAACCAGACAACCACACTGCCATTCACTAGGAGGTAGCAAAAGTGATCAGGCCGGCTCGTGATGAGACCTCCTGTTCCAAGGATAATTTGGCTATCCAATGGATCATAACCCTGGTGTGGTGGCCATAATGGGAATGTCACTTTGTTACAGCCTTATGAACATGGTAGGCTGGCTCGTAATGAGACCCCCTATCCTCCATCTGCGAACAAAATTTTGTTGTTATTTCACATTTTTATGATAAAAAGAGGGAGGCTCAGTACTCCTTAAGAGCAGGGATGGCGGAAGAAGTTGAACATGTCAATATAAAAAAAATATACCCATAATCTCATTTATTACAGACAGAGAAGATTATAACCAGGAAGGGTGGAACCAGCATGGTATTAAGATGATCAATCAATATCATGTACAGCAAAAATAATGCAGTAAAGTAATATATAAATAATTGTGTCCCTTTTTGAAAAGAATCTAACATCAAGGAGTTGTCCTGTTAAAAATCATAACGTGAATAATATTAACTTTGCTTCAAAAGAATCCATAATTCCTGTCCTCATAAAAGTAGTGTACTTCATGCCATGAAAGAGAATCAGGAGAATGTGGTTGAGCTGAACTATGAATAATCCCACAAGAGAAAGGAAAGGGTTGCCCTCAAAAATATTCTCAAAGTGTTGCTCTTTTGAATGAACAACAAAAACACTCAAAAAGTGGTGTTCCGTGTAGGGAACATCAAAGAAAATGCACACCAAAAAACAAAAATACACACAGAATGCAAATGTCGTTCCTTTTGAAAGAGAAGAATCCATGCAAGCAAAAACTCGAACAGCAAAAACTCAAACTGTTGTTCCTTTTGAAAAAGGAATAGCAAAAAACTCAAACTGACTCAAACTGCGGTTCCTTTTGAAAAAGGAACAGCAAAAAACTCAAACTGTTGTTCCTTTTAAAAAAGGAACAGCAAAAAACTCAAACTGTTGTTCCTTTTGAAAAAGGAACAGCAAAAAAACTCAAACTGTTGTTCCTTTTGAAAAAGGAACAGCAAAAACTCAAACTGCTGTTCCTTTTGAAAAAGGAACAGCAAAAACACACCAAATGTTGTTCCTTTTGAAAAAGGAACAGCAAAAACACGCACTGCTGGTCCTTTTGAAAAAGGAACAACAAAAACTCAAACTGCTGTTCCTTTTGAAAAAGGAACAGCAAAAACACACCAAATGCTGTTCCTTTTGAAAAAGGAACAGCAAAAACACACCCAACGTGAAAGTGCAGAAGTGCTGTTCCATTTCGAAAAGGAACAGCAAAATGTAAAAGTGCAAAAAGTGCTGTTCCATTTCGGAAAGGAACAGCAGCTGTTCCATTTCGAAAAGGAACAGCAAAATGAACTGTGAAAAAGGAACAACAAAATGAATGGCTGATCAAAAAAGTGTTATTCCTTTAGAAAATAAAAACGAAAATGATGTTCCTTTGAAAAAGGAACAGCAGGAACGACAAAAATGCACACAAATGCTGTCCCTTCATAAAAGGAACAGCAAAATACACAACCATAAAATGCAAACACGCAAAGAGTGAATTAGCTGTTCACTGCAGTGATGCTGAAGATGAGTTGCACTTTGAATGAAGCAACACCTGAAACACAAAATATAAGAGAAATTAGAAAAGAAACAACAAAAAGCAGTATGTAAATAAATAAATTGAGTTGCAACAGCTATGATGTTATGTCAGAAAAAATGATCTATTTGAAAAATGTTTTGGCAGCAGTGACAAGACATGAATCTTGAAATTGAAATCAATTCTTCATTTGTTCTATTATGAATCCGTTGGGTAATGATTTGGATAAAATTCCTTTGTTTTATAAAAATTTCTTTGAAAAATCACTCGTCCATAAGTTGACCTTCTTTATTTTCCCAGGACCTGCAAAAAACGAGTATCTACCTGCAATAAAACATTAAATCATGGATAAAGAGAGGTGATCGGGCTCCCCTAATCCAAGAATTATGCAAAAAATAGCAAGTAGTTATTCTGTATAACAAATCCATAGAGAAAATAACAAAGTAAAATTTATTTGTTACCTGCGGGAGAGCAGTGGCCAATCATACTAACCTGCAGTGTTTTAATCACAACTTCTTTGTTTTTCGTCGAAATTGAGTGATTCCAAAGCCAAATGAGAGCTAATTCAAAGGTGTATCTCCAATAGAAACAGGTTTTAAAAACTCAATGATATGATATGTCAAATTTGTTTAGAACAACCTGCATAATAGAGTCATTTTCAATTACCCGGCTTAGACCAACAGTTGATATTTCAAGCATAACTTTTTCGTTTGATGTCGGATTCGAATGATTCAAATTGGAAATGAAAATAGATTCATTTATTGATCTCCAATAGAAACAGGTTTTGAATACAAGAAGAATTGATAGGTCAAATACTGTAAGGAACAGCCGAAAAGACATAGTTTTAAGGGTGTTGATTTACGATAGACAGTCAGTATTTTGATCATAACTTCCCCATACGATATCGAAAATGAGTGATTCAAATTGAATTGTAAACTAGATTCATAGGGGAATCTACCATAGAAACAGGTTTTAAAAATTCATTCATTTAGGCCTCCAAAAACTGACTGTCCCAACTCTGTTCCTGAGCTGCCCGCTAGACATCCGGTCAATGTTTTGGCTCTAACTTTTTCGTTTCAAATCCAAATTGAGTGATTCAAATTGGATTGGAAAGTAGACATCAAGGGCTACTTAGGATAGAAACAGGTTTTAAAAATATTCATTTTTGGTCCCTCAAAACATGACTGTCCCGACTGTTTTTCCAGAAAGTTCATCAAGCCCGCAAGCCAAAAAAAATGAAATTCAAGCATTTTTTCAAATTGGTGATAAAAATGAAAATGAGTGTTTGTAGAACTTATTATTTCCATTATGATTCATCTACATACACAAATTATAAAAAAAATTATCACCGATGTTGATTTGCATAGCATGTTGCAACAAAAACCCTAGTTTTACATGGAAAAACAAAAATGCATTTATTTATTCCCTTATTTATTTTATTTTCTACCCTAACCTATTTTGATTTGAAAAATGAATATAACTACGTATATGAGTACTTCCAGTGAAGCCATTTTCGAAGTAAGGCTTCACGTATGCACATACCCAAATTTGAAAAATGCATGTTAATGGATATTAGGGTATGAGAAGGTGGCTTCCCTTGAAAAAATGATATCAAAAATTGTTGAAGCATGGAGTGATGTTGCAAACAAATGATGGAGTGAAACCAATCTTCAATGTATCCTCTACTTTTTTGATCTTGCATAGCCATCATATCATGAAGTTTTTGGGCTTTTAAAATAGCTTGTTGATGCATAGTAAAAGAAACCTCATTTTCTTCCATAGCTTCTACAATTTTAGAATTTAAAACATTCTGAATCTCATTGTAGGTTTTCTTTAATAACGCATGTGAGATAGAATGGGTGGGAAGGGTGGGTAAATTTGCCAGCTCAACATTGTAAGCATGTTGTACTGGTTTATTATGGTGAGAGTGTGGAATTAGTTGAGCAGGAAAATGTGTAAAGAATGGAGCATTTTGATGATGTGGCTGATTGGGTTGTGTGAATGGTTTTGAGGAGCAAGCAAGGTGTTGTGAAAGAGCTAGTGGAGAATATGGAGAATGTGCTTGTGCTACAAGATGAGGGAGAGTAGTCATGCCATCATAAGATGAACCATGCCCAACTTGTAAACAAGATAGGTGGTTAAATTGAAATTGACATGGCTATCCTAACACATTAGCATTCCATAATGGATTATGCAAGTATGACAATGGAGAAAAAGTGTTTTGAACCATACCTGTAGGCCTTGATTTCCGTGGTTTTGACCTTGTTGCAGCTTCCTCATCTCTTTGATATGCTACTTCCATCGTAGATAAGGAAGAGTGAGTATCTATGAGATGCTCCTTTCGGTCATGAGAACAAAACACTTCATCAAATTCTTCATTTTTATGAACCTGCAAAACATCCAATTTTTCATTTAGAGAGCTAATAAAATCAACTTTAAAATTGTCAAATAACACATTGATTTCAGCTCTTATGTCTCCTATTCTTGTAGCAGATTTGGAAAAGAAAGAAAAAACATCTCTAGGATTCTTACCAGCCTTGGAGATTCCTCTTGAATACCTTATGCACAACTCACAAACATCATCATATGATAACTGAAAAACATCACCTTTTCCTATCAAATTTAAAAGTTCTAAAAATTCATCTTTGATTCCTTTAAGAAGGAGTGTTTTTAAGATCTCTTTTTCCAAATGCTTATGCTTTGATTTTTGAAGGTTATAATGAAATCGATCTACATAGTCCTCCAAACTTTCATCTTCCCCTTGTATCATATAGAAAATATCTTCATTGGCTTTGCAATAGTCTTGGTACTTCTTCAAGAATATGTTCTTCATGTCCTCCCATGATTAGATGCAATTCCCACCTAGGCTCATGAACCATCGGAGAGCTGCTCCTTTTAGAGTAAGAGGAAACACTTTCAATCTTTGATCATTAGTACAATAATCATATCCTCTACAAAGTATTTCAAACTCAAACATAAATGTATGTGGATCTTCATTTGCTAAACCATGAAAATTTGGTAAAGATGGGGGAATTATGTGCATTTGTGTCACTCCTAGATCTTTGATAGGAAATTCAAAAGTAGAAACGTGAGCCATTTCTTACCATAATAGAAGATGTTCTTTATGTGTTTTCTTCAAGGCTCCTTCTTCAAATGTTCCTGTCAATCGGTTAGTGAAATGGGTGGTGCTTACATCACCACTTGCGTGAGATCATGTGATTCATTTTTTTAAAAATTTCTATTATTCACACAAAAATTCAAACATCTATCTCTACTCTAGGTTCTTTAACAGTCCTGCTGGAAAGCGGACGGGGGAGCAGGGCTTTTACATGCTCCGTACGCAGGTTCTTACCTTCCGTTTTTAAGATCCAACTCTTTCCTAGCAGGCAGTCATCAAATTCACACTACTCTTTAGAAATTGCTACACTCTCCCCGGCAACGGCGCCAAAATGTGGAGCGATAAAAAGGTGTCTTGTGAACTCCTAATTACCTCACATTAATTATCAACCCATGGACGACTTTTTATTTCAAGAGTGTACTCTGTCTGAGGCGGCTATTTACTTATAGTGCTTAAAACCCAAAAGTAAATGAATGCTTGAAAAAGAAATCTAATTGAAACAGCAAGAAACTAAAATGTCTTAAACTAAATCATTCATTCAAACAACCATCAATCGAGGATATGGTAGCAATAACTCAGTCCTCTAGAAATTGATGAAGGAAAAGGAATTAGAGTATGGATCATGGTTCTGGGAGCATAATAGCGTCTGCTGTGTCTCACGACAGCCTTGATCCTCCTCTCACACCAAAGCAATAAATGCAAGTAAAAAGGAACAGCAAGAAAGCAGAATGGAATGGCAATTCAGAAATGGAACAGCAGTAAAAAGGAACGGTAGGAAAGAAACTAAATCTCGCGAGTTCAACACTCTCAATTCTCGGCATCAACTTACATACATTCGGCAATAAAATAACAATCTTCAAAAGTAATTTCAATGAACTTTACTTTATGAGACAATATTTACAAATGGATTATGGAACACCTTTACCATATATACACAACGCACTTACTATAGCAATCTGATGTGTCCAAAGAACATGACTTCCGTTTCTAAATGAAATAATATTACTTTCAGGTTCCCACGAATAAGAGTTCAAAATGAATCCAATAGCAATATTTAATATGAAAGCTCTGTAACAGAAACAATCGGTTTAAATAGTGAACATGTAATCAACTCCGAAAAGATTCATTACGCAACATAGAGTCACTTACATGAATTTGCTGAATAAAACCATTAATGGATTAGTCGTAACAGAGCGTGGAACAGCATATAACAAATACATCAGATTACTTAAATAATGGAAATAAACAAACCACACAAAGCCAAACTGTAATGATACAATCAGCGAGTGTCTGTTGGAGCCGGGCCCGTAGCTTCCAATGGCACCGCCGTAACTTAATTCAGATGCAGCAACAGAATGAACGCCAAGTCTTTATATTAATCGCATCAACAAATGTATAACAAAGTCAGGTCTTCAGCGAGACTCCATGATCACCATTGGTTCTGAAACTTAGAATTATAAAAATACAATCGTTCTCCCTCCTCCGTCTCTAATCTTGGGTTTCATTTAAATAAAGAAGATCAGAGCATGGATAATTACAATCATGATTTCTCTTACAAATTTAGGTTGATTCTAACCCATTGATCAACAAGAACAAGGCGGATTTAGGTTTGCAGTTAAGATTTGGAGGGCCGCCGCAACAGCAAATCTCAGAAAATCGTGTTCAAAGAACCCTGCGTTTCTCCCTGTACAAGCCGAATTTGGGCAAACTGTCCTCTTAGAAGATAATTGGGCCCGTTCTGGACAAAACCCATGTTCCGGATTTTCCAAATTCGTCTTCATTTGCTCAGAATCTTAACCGCAAAACTGTCACTCCTTAAACCAACGAATTTCTGAGTTGGCTGATTTAGAAATCAAATCTTCAATCTGGAAGTTACTTTGGAGGCTAAAAATGGCGAATGATGTTACAACCAACTGATTAGAACTATCATTGATAAATTAATGCATAATAATCAATTTATTAAAAATAAAAGAGAATAAATAATATTCATCCATGAGAGCATAAATTATTTATAAAATGGATTTAAATGATAAATTATAATAAATGTCATGATGAAGAATGGTGGAAATGGGTGGAATAAACCTTCACAAGTGAGAATAATCATGGCATATTAACGACCCCACAGCACCCTAATCTAATGGTGCTTGTGATAATTAGTCACCGCCTTTGCAATCATGCGTAAGAGCTTGGTCCATTGGCTTGGCACGCTAGTGGTATGGCGTTGTAATCTCAGGGGAAGCTCATCGGTCCTCACATTTGGAATACCAAGGGTGAGACACTCGATCTGATCCTACAACACTGCAAGGGTCTCTGATACATCCAGGTCCCGAAGAATGGCCCTCCCTACAGCCTCTCCTGCTGGAATGGCAGCTGCTCCTCTCAGAGACGCTGTTGGTCGCACTGGCCCAATATCTGCATAATCACATGAGTTTTGATTAGTCTTGATAAACATTTAAAAAACACGAGAACATTATGAAAACAATATGCAGATATGTGGTCAGAGATTTTTACCTATAACACCCCACTGCTCGCCAGCCGGCAGCACCAAATCCGGGACACCTCAGAAATCCATCCTAGCATATGGATACTCAGCACAAACCATCTGCTGATGGTTGAACCACTCAAAGAAGGTATTAGAGAATGAAACATGCAGTTGACCCACATGTCTAGCCATAAGGTCGACCCATCTCTGCATCTGTGGCTCAGTCGGTCATGGTAGGCCAAGTGAAATGTACTGTGGTTGCATCAGTGGGATCTTCTCCAAGGCGAAAGCAGTCAGAATAGAACCATAGCCAAAGTTCTTGGATCATTTTTCACCTTGGTGAGTTGTTCTTTGATAACTAGAAGTACTACATCACACCAGTTGAATACCTTGGGTTCGCGACATTCCAAGGCATACTGCATATAGGACCTGTTGGCCAAGTGAAGGGCCGCGCTACCAGCCAATCTAACGAAGGTGAATAAAATAGTCCTGAAAATCCGGTCGGTGACATCTCGAATACTGATCTTACCATCCTTGCTTGTGTTATAGACATATTTGGGCATTGCGACCCCAATCACATATGTCCATAAACCAAAGGCTTCTAAGTCCCTAAAAGTGTTGTTTCATACCCTAAAGGATCAAGGTCAGCTGATTACATCATCTCCCAAAAGTTCTCCATGAAAAGCTACTCAGAACTGGTCAAAGCAGGACCATACAGACTGCCCAGTGCTAAAGGTGCGATGCATCTCACCTACGACATGCAAGAATTGTGATGCATACTTGAAGGCCCTTCTATAGGGTGCAATGAGTGAGAGCAGACAAATGGCACAAGCAGTTTGCTAGGTGGAAACCCAGAGAATCTTCTAGAAACTGCTCATTTGACACTTGCCTCTCTGAGTTCGCCCAGGGATGAGTAAGAGATCTAAAATCTCCATGTGGGACCGGGAACTATCAGAGAGATGACACTAATCAAAATCCCAAAAGCTGACTCACCCCCCTACAAATATCTATAAATGGATCCCTCATCCAAGAGATCCAAAGGTTGGAATTGGGTAATTTGCAAAGAGGTGCTGCTAGTTTCTCTTTGAAGACATTGTTGGGTGGTCTTGTTTTGTGTGAGGTGAAGAGGGCTTTCAAGCTGGGAGGATGGCACTGGGTCAGACCAAGTGGTTGTAATCCTCTCTTCTATGACTTTTACTAATAAAGCTATTTGAGTTTTCCTCCATATTCTTGTGTATCTCTGAATATTGTGTTGTCATATGCATTTATATGGTCAATATATATCTAATCCTATATTGTTTACAGTGAAAGATATCTATGCTTTGATGGTATTATGCTGCTGTGAATCTACAAGTGCTCTTTCAAGCTGGACAAGTAAGGAAGCAGTGGCGAGATTCTGTCAAAGGGGAAAGGAAATAAGCAAGGAGCCAAGCGGAAGACTGAGGTTGGTACTCTCTGCTTCTTTCTCATCTCTCTCTCGTAAAGGAAAAACAAATGACTTTAATCTCTTTGTTTCTAAGATAGCTATCCTTCTTAGTGGGACTAGCAGCTCTGAATAGACACTAGATTTCCCGATAACAAAATGGAAACTCCATTGGGGAGTGATTAGTTTGATTTCTTGTCTCTATTTGTTTGATTCATAAACCACAGACGGAGCCTGAAGTCAAGCCACCTAGCCTTCGAACTGCATTTGCTATGCAAGTGCAAAGTAGATCAACGCTGCTTCAGTCAATCTCTGGGTTTGTTTATGAACTGAAAAATTGACTTGCAAACATCCTACGTGCCCTAGAGGTAGCTTGAGTAACCTCATCAGATCAGCCCTATACTTTGTAGTTACTAACTATCATTTGCTCGGACTAAATCCCTGAACTAAACTGCAAACTGTGACCAAAAACCAAGTTAAAGTCTCGTTCCTTGACCATCGTACCCTCTCCTTTAGGCAATCTGGATGCATCACACCTCTCATGTGCAGTAGGTGGGATGCATCCCTGTTTCCCTGTGTTACAGGTGCGATGATCAGACAAGACTAGATCTGCCTCCAGATTTTGGTTTTTTCTTCACTGCCTTCAGTTTTATTCAGGAGTTTTGCTGTCTGTGATAAGTAGACCACTGTTGAAACCCCCCTTCTTTGCATCATCCAACCTCTATTGTACAAAGAATTGTGAATTTTTTATGTATTGTTTTCCATTTACAGTTCTCATTTACAAAATAGTAGCTTAATCGAATTGTCGTCTTTCGATTTGGAAGTGTCGCGAGTGTCATTTTCAGTCAAAGAAAAGAATACTTCTCTTTTTTATAGTAGATTACACTGTTACTCTTGTATTTGATCTGAATTAGTAGTATTTCAAGTGTCTAAAGGAGTTTTCAATTCAAAATCGTAAATTGTCGTCTTGTCTCCTTTCCGTTTTTGAAAAGAAAATCGTTAGTACTGTCGTTTTGAAAGAAGAAGTAATTCAGATTTGTATTTAGCATTCTTTTTGTCATTCACACATTAAGAAAGTGGAAAACAAATACATGCACGTGCATTTGCATTTAGACTGCTTATTGATTTTGATTTAGGACAGTGCATCTAATGTGTGCTCTATGCTCTATGTTGAAAGGGTTGCATTTCTCTTTCCTTAGTAGCTAAAATTTTCATTGCAAAAAGAAGATTAAATGATTGTTTATCATCTTAGATTGAATTTTAGGAATTGTATATCTACATCATGTGGTGAACCTTAAAGGCAAACTTCTTAAGAAAGATCAACTGTAAAATAAATTCAATGAACATAAAAATTCTTTGGAACTTAAGCACAACATCTAGAAGTCTAGGCTAGAGACGTATTCTGGCGTCGTAAAGCCTGGTAACTGTCGCTTTCATCGTAGGTTGGGTGATTCCTCCTCTTTGAGACGATAAGTGCCAATACGGACTTGTGCTCCCACGTACCGTCGAGTATATATTGGGAGACCACAATAAGATATATCCTTTATCCTTAGGAAGCCGTGTCTGCCACCCTATCGATCGCAATGCACTGAACACAACATTCGGGAAGATTCACTGCCATACCGTAAAAAGTATTCTGCAGTTTTGCAATTGGTTTGGTAATCCCTCTGTCTAGATTTCCAGAGTAGTCTCTTTCGTTCCTTTTCAGACTCTTTAAAGGAAAAGGTCCATCTGAGCACTTGTCACTTCAGGCTCATTAAAAATCGAAGGCGACTAGAGTCATCTTTAGCTTTTTCTCGACTCTTAAAAATCGAAAAAGCAAGTTGTGTCAAAGCGTCTAAAATTTATTTTAATCAAATAACGTCACTGTTCCCTCGGAGAAAATGGAGTCCACCAACCAAGGATTTCCCCTTGGGGGAATTCCTAGTCCTTTCTCCTCTTGGGGAGATGTTGGTGCATCTCATATGGCCACATTGTCCCTTCCAGGATTGACAATTGGCCTACCAGTATGGCTTTTCTCGACCTCTGTCATTCAAAGCACCATGATTCCTGAAAAATTGAATTAGCAACTAGTTGATACTAGAGTTCCCCCCCAACCTTCTACTTCATTTGTCTCTCCCTCTCCTTCTTCCTCTTTGCTTGGTAAAGATAGTAAAACTAAAAACCAAGTAATTGAGAAGAAGAAGAAGGGGAAGGAGAAGAAGAAGAAGGAGCCAACAGCAAAAATGGGCAACCGTGCATCGTCTAGCAAAAATCCACACACTGCACTGTCCAAACCTAAATCTCCATGTGTCATCTGCAAAGGAGACCACTATCACCGAGATTGTTCTTGCATCCCACAGATCCTAAGGGACTGGTCTCCCCACTTGCACAATCCAGTGTCGTCAACCTCTGGTGATCATGTTGAAAGTACACCATCAACTAGTGAAAGCGAAGTCACCGGAAAAAAAAAGGAAAATCTAAATTTCCCTGCAAACTGTGTGATGACGATCATGCCCTCCACCGTTGTCCCTTCCTGGATGAAGCTAAAAGAGTCTTGGATAATCGTCCTGTATCACCACAGCGACTCCCTCCTAGGTACAAGAAACTCTTGCCGAATCCATTATTAATTGAAAATCCGACTGACCCACCTTTGGAGTCGGTCAAAGCACCTATCATTGAAGATAGACCCTCTGAGTCCACATTAGACCAAAGTCAATAGGTCGAGACGATAGTCGACCCCATCTTGACTTCAGAAGATTTACCTTCAGATGATACAGTCACCGAAGAGAATGAGAACGACACCGTTCAAATTCTTTTCGTAAACACAGACTCCAATGAACATGGGGGAAATCTGCCCATTCCTTTACCGCAGGAAGTAAATTCATCGGAGTTGTATCCGGCCATATATTCGGTCCTGCCTCCAAGCAACCTAGTCATTTCCTTCGATTGGAATCTACTAGGCAAACCCCGTTTACCATCTAATGTACCATTTCGAATCATAGTGCAAACTTACAAAATGGTCATGGTTGGTACCATCATAGATGAAGGGGCTTCTGTGAGTATCCTTTCCTCAACTGCTTGGAAAGCGCTTGGTTCACCATCGCTTTTGCCTAAGATGCGATATCTGACAGGCTTCAGTAAAGGAACCAGTCAGCTGTTAGGGATCCTTCCAAGTTTGCCTATAACTTTGAGAAGGAAAACCATTTATCTGAACGTAATGGTAGTCCAAGGACCTTTAGATTACAATCTACTCCTTGGGCGCGACTACATCTATAGCATGGGAGCCATCACCTCCTCACTCTTTCGAGTAATGTGTTTTCCGCATGAAGGCAGAGTGGTCCAACTCGTAGACCAACTTTCATTCCTTGGTTCACACATAGCTAATATTCAAATGCCATCCCCAATAGGTCTTTTTGCACAAGGAATGTCTCATCAATCTCCATTTCGTCCACCTGATGAACGCGAGTAATTCGGTGGTTGTGACTGAAACCCAGGGGGCATGCACCCTGGTTTGCTTCGGTAGGGAAACTTCAGGTATAGGGTAGGTTTTCGCAGAGGATATATGACTGTTTTAACACACCCATCTGTTTAGGAAAATGGGATTATACCGGAATAAGATACCTCTATTAGAAGGTAGGCCTTTCCCAATAGAACATGTGTTTTGTCTGCAAATTGAGGGGTAACCTGGGAAACTCTACTTCGCTATACCTGGGGGCATGCAAAATTTTTGCGTGAAAGTGAAAAACGACCATTTATTTTCTTAGTTTGTAGGTTCTTAACCCTTTAAACTCGTAGGATTGGTCATTCCTAGCTTACATAATGAAAGGAGTCGGAGCATAATTTCGAATGGTGCAAGCTCCCTAAAAAATGAACCTATCGATGAGACATCCTTATTATATGACTGGCACGAGCAGTTTTATGCGAAGTTCAAGCTCGTTAAAAATTAAACCTAGCAATGAGCATATGTTCCACCAGAGTTTAAGCTCATTAAAAAATGAACCCACCTCCGGTAAATAACCATTGTGAATGCATTATCATCAGCTTTTGAGCCTTGGTCGTGTTCTTACCATCACCTCCACTCTATTGTTGCCAATCATTCGCCTCCATTTGATTGTTTACCCCTTTTGAGGAACAGCTGCGACGAGTGATCCTATTAGCCACCTTTTTACACTTCTGTGATTGGAAAGTTCCAAACCTTACCTGGAACTAGCTGCTATCTGAAAACATCACTCGTTCCTCAAAAAAAGAGTCTCCTTTAAGCTCTTTTCATCTGACTCGTAAAATATGAAAAGATTGTCGAGCGATTGGCCTCTCTAGCTCGTTAAACTTATTGGAAGTGCTATCCCTCCTCTATATTTTAATCTTTTTGGACCTGGGGGATTATTACATAAAAATATCAAGCGTTTGTCTTGTTCAGCTCGTTAAAACTATTGAAAAGTCATCCCTTTCGCATTGTTTTATACTTTTTCGGACTTAAGGGATTATGTTATGAAAAAGGAATATTGGAGTTTTCTTTACTTCTCTTTTCAGACTCTCTAAAATTGAAAAGAACCGAGTTATCCTTTTCATTAAAATCGTTAAAAAAATAGCAACAAACTTGTCCATTCAGACAAGAGAGAGTTTCACTATTGCATATGTTATCCTCCTCAAGCTTGACAAAAATAAAGAGGTACTGGTCAGAAATGACTGGGGAAAATTGGGAAGAAAACTTGAAGAAACTTTATTGGTAGCAGGTCACTCTTGAACATGACACTTTCACTCCATCACCATGATTGAGTCAGGTTGGGTTATTCCGTTCACCAGTCATATCACCATTGGTCCACAGTACCATCCACTTTTGGGGTTAACGCTACCAATCCATTTCAGTGTCGCCGATATGTTCAAGAGAAGTCGCTCAGAGAATTCACCTACCTAGCTTATGTCTCATTCGCTACAATAGCTTCATGCTTCATTCTTTCATGACCGCCATCCTGAACCTTATATCATCAGATCGTTTTCACCTCTACAAGATCATTTGCTCCATTCCGTGTCATAGATGTGGGATCCATTAATGCCTTCCTATTACGAGTCACTTCTTGTCAACATCAGCTCATTATCCAAGAGGTCGACCTAGGGACAACCCTTCCAGTACT
This sequence comes from Pinus tabuliformis, assembly GCA_031772625.1. Lineage (NCBI taxonomy): Eukaryota > Viridiplantae > Streptophyta > Pinopsida > Pinales > Pinaceae > Pinus > Pinus tabuliformis. Next base: position 552,569,104 of record CM062813.1, on the reverse strand, counting down.
TTGAAGCTTGCATGCCTCAACAGCAAGCTTCTCACTTCAGGCAACAGGTTTACACTAATGGCCTTCGATTGAAAGATTTTGTGTGGTGTTCAACATCAACTCATGTATTCACACCACGTGAATTATACTACAGTACCTTGAGAGTCATCATCATCATCATCATCGGTGATTCCTCTCACGTCTATTAACAGCTTACATCATTGGCTGGTAATCAGGCGATGTCCTTCCATGTTTGACATCAGAACATCTTTTCACATGGATCGACTTGTATTTTCGGGCAAAGATTGAACGAGTTTTGAAGACCTCGAATCTAGTTTCATCCATCCGGGCTGTGATATAATCAGGAAAATAAATACATCAAATGTACATCATTGCTACACAGATAATCATCCAAACTAAGGGATGATGGCTCTACCAGAATCATCAGTCTACACACAGACGGTTGTCTGTCCTATGTACATGAAAATGAATTTATCAAGTTGAGCATGGGAATTCCCACCTCAGCTAGATCATGAAAATATTATGAAGATAATGTATTGTATTATATCTTATTACAGGTCACCTTCCAGTGTGAAAAACCTCGGATCCTCATTATAAAGCACTTCACCCGACATCAAAAGATTTACGACCTCATGCTTTAGGGGGCAACTGTTATAGACATAGTTGGGCACTGCAACCCCAATCACATATTTCCATAAACCAAGGGCTTCTAAGTCCCTAAAAGTGTTGTTTCATACCCTAAGGGAGCAAGATCAGCTGATTACATCATCTCCCAGAATTTCTCCATGAAAAGCTACTCAGAACTGGTCAAAGCAGGACCATACAGACTTCCCAGTGCTAAAGGTGCGATGCATCTCACCTGCCACATGCAAAAAGTGCGATGCATACTGGAAAGCCCTTCTCTAGGGTGCAATGAGCGAGAGCAGACAAATGGCACAAGCAGTTTACTAGGTGGAAACCCAGAGAATCTTCTAGAAACTGCTCATTTGACACTCGCCTCTCTGAGTTCCCCCAGGGATGAGTAAGAGATCTAAAATCTCCATGTGGAACCAGGAACTATCAGAGAGATGACACTAATCAAAATCCCAGAAGCTGACTCAACCCCCTACAAATATCTATAAATGGATCCCTCATCCAAGAGATCTAAAGGTTGGAATTGGGTAATTTGCAAAGAGGTGTTGTTGGTTTCGCTTTGAAGACATTGTTGGGTGGTCTTGCTTTGTGTGAGGTAAAGAAGGCTTTCAAGCTGGGAGGATGGCACTGGGTCAGACCAAGTGGTTGTAATCCTCTCTTCTACGAATTTTACTAATAAATCTATTTGAGTTTTCCTCCATATTCTTGTGTATCTCTGAATATTGTGTTATTATATGCATTTATATGGTCAATATATATCTGATCCTATATTGTTTACAGTGAAAGATCTCTATGCTTTGATGGTATTATATTGCTGTGAATCTACAGGTGCTCTTTGAAGCTGGAAAAGTAAGGAAGCAGTGGCGAGATTATGTCAAAGGGGAAAGGAAACAAGCAAGGAGCCAAGCGGAAGACTAAGGTTGGTACTCTCTGCTTCTTTCTCATCTCTCTCTTGTAAAGGAAAAACAAGTGACTTTAATCTGTTTGTTTCTAAGATAGCTACCCGTCTTAGTGGGACTAGCAGCTCTGAATAGACACTAGATTTCCCGATAACAGCTCAGATGAGATCCTTCCCTACAATATCGGCAAATATAATCCCTCACGGATTCACCCCCACAGGCAGAACCTGAAAGTGAGAGAGGGGCACCACGCCTCAATAAACTGGTCAAAAAGAAGATGTCCTCAAAAATCATGGGGATGGATTTTCCTCTTATCTGGAACACTTGGTTGGTAGGATCAGATGCATCGAGGAAATATTGCAACAAGTTGATTTGTTGCCTCATGCTAGAAATGTGGAAGAACTTGAGCAAGCCACAGTTCCGCAATGCAGTTACTGTACCCGGATCATGTAGGGAAACCATGTCCTCTTCTTCATGCTCGTGTTCATGCCATGTAATGACCATTTTTCTCCGATGAATCTCTGAAAAACAAACAAGAGAAGAATCAGGGTCCTAATTTGGCAAAAAACAGGCAAAATTTCCATGAAAAATCAGTGCAAAAGTTTTTCTCCCATCGCACCCTAGCTGTGTAATAAGTGTAATGCATACATTCTGGCCAGTGGCTAGCTTAAGATCATCGTAACTTTCAATATACACTAAGTGCGATGGGGGCAGAACGAAATGTTCAAACCCTAGGGCCCCAGAAAAGCAGGAAAACATGCTCAAAATTCAAAGAGGAAAGAATGCAATTGAAGAGCTCAAGTTTAGCTCCTACCTAGTCCAGACGGTGCCGAAAATCGTCCACAGAATCTCTTGGAATCAGCTGGTGAAAATCAAAGGGGAAAACACCTCCAGATCTCCAACAGTCACAACTCCAAATGAAATGGTAAAATGAGGGGTAAAAAACTATTTTTAAGTTACTTTTCACGTAATTTAAGTAGGGTATTAGATTTTTAACTCATTTTTCAAGAATATGTCCTCATTTCTAATGAGTTTGATGGAGCAATTGAATAGGTAGTACGACCGTCAAAAGAACATAGTGTCAACGGTGAATCAATTATCAATGACCATTATCACGAGCAGTTTTACGTGAAGTTCAAGCTCGTTAAAAATTAAACCTAGCAATGAGCATATGTTCCACCAGAGTTTAAGCTCATTAAAAAATGAACCCATCTGGTAAATAACCATTGTGAATACATTATCATCAGCTTTTGAGCCTTGGTCGTGTTCTTACCATCACCTCCACTCTGTTGTTTCCGATCATTCGCCTCCATTTGATTGTTTACCCCTTTTGAGGAACAGCTGCAATGAGTGATCCTATTAGCCACCTTTTTACACTGCCATGATTGGAAAGTTCCAAACCTTACCTGGAACCAGCTGCTATCTGAAAACATCACTCGTTCCTCCAAAAATGAGTCAACTTTAAGCTCTTTTCATCTAACTCGTAAAATATGAAAAGATTGTTGAGTGATGGCCTCTCCAGCTTTCTTCAGGAGCACCTCCGAGGCTAGAATTTCTTCATTTGCATTTTGATCAGAAATCTTACGGGCTTTCTTAGATGTAACCTTTGTCGATTTCGTGCTCGTCGTACCTATGATGCCATCACCAGCATGAGAGTCTTTGTTTGATTTAGGAGGAGGAGGAATGGAAATTTCTAGCCTCGGAGCATCAGGGATTTTATCATAGAGCGTGCCAGACTGAGTATAGATTAAGTCTAGATATTGCGCATGAGCAATCACCTGCTCTTCAGTGACATCCCCTCCCTTCGCCACATCTTCTGTTATAAAGGGTAACAAAGACTTAATAAACCATTCAGCTAGTAGCCGATCAGGGACATATGTTTTTACCATTCTACGATGACGTCACCATTTCATGAATATGATCGGATATGTGAGTGGTCGTCGTTTGCTTGAAATTGGTAAGAAGCTCTGTTCCTGTTTCATACCTTATTGGTAATTGAAAATGGGTTAAAAAGGTTGTGGCAAGGGCACTGAAGTTATCAAACGAAGCTCTAGGAAATTCGATGTACCATTTTGCCGCCAGACCGATTAACGTTCGCTGAAAAATGCGAATCCGAATCGAATCATCAATGAGAGTGTTGGATGAACACCACAGATGAAAGGTCATCACATGATTCGATGGGTCTTCACCCGAATTTCCATTAAATTTAGGAATATCTGACGGACGTTTATGAGGAATCACTAGCCACCAAGGGGCATCAGCGATGGGATCATTCGTTAGCCAATTTAGATCTGGTAACTCTAGATTTGCCACGAAGGGCAACTATTGATTCAGGTTCGACGAAGCGTACCCAGGATAAGATGGGATCACCTGAGCAGTGGATCTTTGCATACTAGCATAATGCATTTGATGCTGATAACCTTGATAAGGTGGTTGGGCATAACCAATTTGAGATGATTGGTTATAACCGTTTTGAATATATGGCTGCCCATTACCTGCAAAGTTTTGCTACTCAGGTCCTTGGTAAGCTTGTTGGAATTGCGGTTGTTGATATTGCACCAGCCATGGTTGTGAAACCATTTGTTGTTGCCCAATACTGGACATTTGACCAAGATGAGGGGTAATAGTACCCGTTTGAGCCTAAGTCGCTCCAGTTAAGGAGCCACTAACTGGCGATTGCGGTTGTGTCGTGGAGATAAGAGGTTGTTATACAATGACCTGAGAAACTTGAGGTTGGCATACAATAGGCAATGCTTGTGCTTGCAGCACTGTCACAATAGCTGGTGTAGTGGGGATGCTCGACACAGGGAGACTCAGTTGCATTGAGTATACAACTCTTGGTTGTTGAGGCAGTATTGGTACCCAACCGCTGGATGTGATTCCAATTTGACCTGAATTCGGTTGTGAACTCTCATATGGTTGTTCTCCTGAAGGAAACAATGAAAAGGTGTAGTGCCCTCCATATGGTGGCAATCCAGTGCTCAAGGGAATGATTGGCCTTTGGAGACTAGACTACCCAAATTGATATTGTTGTGAAGGATCAATTTGTTGAGATTCAACATAAGAGATTCCAGATACTATTCCGGATGAACAAATGGGAATAGACCATACTGTCAAAACAGTCCCTAGGTGGACTCCTTCTAGCGGTTGAGAGCTAGTTGGGGCAGATGGTATACCAGCGAACATCGTCGGAGTGGTGGCAGGAGGTTCTACTACCACTGTATCGGACAAGACAGTCCTAGATGTCGATGGTTGTCCAGACATATCGAGTCTATCCAAAATACTTCCCAGCGCTTCTACAAGAACTTGCGATGAAGGGGTATTAACTTTTGAAGTAGAAGGATATAGGTGGATCTCAGTCCCAAAATGCGATGGAGTACTGGATGGAAGATCCTTCGTAATCTCTTCTATAGCAATCAATCCAGGTGGAAGAGGCAGACCTTCAGGTCCGTAAAATATTTCTGGTGCCGAAGAAGGTATAGATTCTGCAGTGACAGATGTTGGAGGGGTAACACCATGCGAATCAACCCTAGATGGAGTTGGTTCAGGAATATAAGTGTTTACTATTACACTAGGATCAGTTCTAATGTCCTCTTGTAACTGTGGAACTTCTTCTATAGAGGCAGGGAAAACAGAAATGGTTGGAGTAACTAGAGTCTTAGAGGATGTTGAAACACAAGTTTCAAACAAACCAGGAGACTTTGACCCAGTTAAACGAGTTCGCTTGACCCAGAATGGTTTGGTTTCCGAAGTCAAAGACGGTTGACTTATCAGTCTCTGCGAATGACGGGGTTTTGATTGACTTCCTTCCACGATTGCGAATTATTTGATCAACTCAAAATAAGAGGGGAAAATGTTATTCCGTATTAAATGATTTTTAGACGCTTTGACACAACTTGCTTTTTCACTTTTTAAGAGTCGAGAACAAGCTATATATGACTCTAGTCGCCTTCGATTTTTCCTGAGCCTGAAGTGAGAAGTGCTTAGATGGACCTTTTCCTTTAAGGAGTCTCAAAAGGAACGAAAGAGACTACTCTGGAAATCTAGACAGAGGTATTACCAAACCAATCGCAAAACTGCAGAATACTTTTTACGGTACGACAGTCAATCTTCCTGAATGCTATGTTCAATGCATTGCGATTGATAGGGCGGCAGACACGGCTTCCTAAGGATAAAGGATATAGCCTATTGTGGTCTCCCATTATATACTCAACGATACGTGGGAGCACAAGTCTGTACTGGAACTTGTCGTCTCAAAGAGGAGGAATCACCCAACCTACGATGAAAGTGACAGTTACCAGGCTTTACGACACCGGAATACGTCTCTAGCCTAGACTTCTAGATGTTGTGTGTTAGGTTCCAAAGCATTTTTATGTTCATTAAATTTATTTTACAGTTGATCTTTTTTAAGAAATTTTCCTTTCAGGTTCACCACGTGATGTAGATATACAATTCCTAAAATGCAATCTAAGATGATAAACAGTCGTTTAATCTTCTTTTTGCAATGAAAATCCTAGCTACTAAGGAAAGAGAAATTAAATCCTTTCAACATAGAGCAGAGAGCACACACTAGATGCACTGTCCTAAATCAAAATCAACAAGCATTCTAAATGCAAATTCATGTGCATGTATTGTTTTCCGCTTTCTTAATGTGTGAATGACAAAAAGAATGCTAAGCACAAATCTGAATTATTCCTTCTTTATAAGCGACAGTACTAACAATTTTCTTTTTAAGAAACGAAAAGGAGACAAGATGACACTTTACGATTTTGAATTGAAAACTACTTTCGACACTTGAAATACTACTAATTCAGATCAAATACAAGAGTAACAGTACAATCGACTATCAAGAATAGTAGGATTCTTTTCTTTGACTGAAAACGACACTTGCGACACTTCCAAATCAAAAGACGACATTTCGATTAAGCTACTATTTCGTAAATGAGAACTGTAAATGGTGCACAATACATAAAAACATTCACAATTCTTTGTACAATATAGGTTGGATGATGCAAAGAAGGGGGTTTCAACAGTGTTCTACTGATCACAGACAGCAAAAATCCTGAATAAAACTAAAGAGAGTGAAGAAAAAACCAAAATTTTGAGGCAGATCTAGTCTTGTCTGATCATCGCACCTATAACACAGGGAAATAGGGATGCATCCCACCTAATGCACATGGGAGGTGCGATGCATCCATATTTCCTAAAGGAGAGGGTGCGATGGTCAAGGAACGAGACTTTAACTTGGTTTTTGGTCATAGTTTGCAGTTTATTCTAGGGATTTAGGCCGAGCAAATGATAGTCAGTAACTACAAAGTATAGGGATGATCTAATGAGGTTACTCAAGCTACCTCTAGGGCACTTAGGATGTTTGCAAGTCAATTGTTCAGTTCATAAACAAACCCAGAGATTAATTGAAGCAACATTGATCTACTTTGCACTTGCATAGCTAATGCAGTTCAAAGGCTAGCTGGCTTGACTTTAGGCTCCGTCTGTGGTTTATGAATCAAACAAATAGAGACAAGCAATCAAACTAATCACTCCCCAGTGGAGTCACCATTTTTTTATCGAGAAATATAGTTTCTATTCAAAGCTGCTAGTCCCACTAAGACAAGTAGCTATCTTAGAAACAAACAGATTAAAGTCACTTGTTTTTCCTTTACAAGAGAGAGATAAGAAATAAGTAGAGAGTACCAACCTCAGTCTTCTGCTTGGCTCCTTGCTTGTTTCCTTTCCCTTTTGACAGAATCTCGTTACTGCTTCCTTACTTGTCCCGCTTCAAAGAGCACCTGTAGATTCATAGCAGCATAATACCATCAAAGCATAGAGATCTTTCACTGTAAATAATATAGGATCAGATATATATTGACCATACAAATGCATATATCAACACAATATTCAGAGATACACAAGAATATGGAGGAAAACTCAAATAGCTTTATTATTAAAAAAGTCGTAGAAGAGAGGATTACAACCACTTGATCTGTCCCAGTGCCATCCTCGTAGTTTGAAATCCCTCTTCACCTCACACAAAGAAAGATCACCCAACAATGTCTTCAAAGAGAAACCAGCAGCACCTCTTTGCAAATTACCCAATTCCAACCTTTGGATCTCTTGGATGAGGGACCCATTTATAGATATTTGCAGGGGGTGAGTCAGCTTCTGGGATTTTGATTAGTGTCATCTCTCTGATAGTTCTTAGTTCCACATGGAGATTTTAGATCTCTTACTCATCCCTGGGCGAACTCAGAGAGGCAAGTGTCAAATTAGGAGTTTCTAGAAGATTCTCTGGGTTTCCACCTAGCAAACTGCTTGTGCCATTTGTCTGCTCTCGCTTATTGCACCCTATAGAAGGGCTTTCCAGTATGCATCGCACTTTTTGCATGTGGTAGGTGAGATGCATCGCACCTTTAGCACTGGGCAGTCTGTATGGTCCTGCTTTGACCAGTTCTGAGTAGCTTTTCATGGAGAACTTCTGGGAGATTATGTAATCAGCTGACCTTGCTCCTTTAGGGTATGAAACAACACTTTTAGGGACTTAGAAGCCCTTGGTTTATGGACATATTTTATTGGGGTTGTAGTGCCCAAATATGTCTATAAAAACTACCTCTAAGTATTCCACTGAAATAGAAATTCAAATTTTAATCTAATTTGACCAAGGGAAAGTCAAAACTAGATTTTCTTGTTGCATTTTCAACACATCAATGGAATGAAATCATTGTGATATACGACATGTTGGGACAAGCATGGATACTGGAAAGACACTAGAAGCAAGGTTACTTGGTAAAGACAATGTGGTCTCCGGATGTGCAATACTGGTGTTGTGTACATGTTGTATATGTGGTGTTGTGTACATATGGTGTTGTGTACATGTTGTATATGAAGTGTTGTGTGCATATGGTGTTGTGAGCATGTTTTATATGCAGTGCTTTGTACATATTGTGTTGTGTGCATGTTTTGCATGTGGTGTTATGTACATGCAGTGTTGTGTGCATGTGGTGTTATGTACATGTGGTGGTGTGCATGTTGTACATGTGGTGTTGTGTACATGTTGTACATGTGGTGTCATGTGCATGTGGTGTTGTGTACATGTTGTACATGTGGTGTCATGTGCATGTGGTGTTGTATACATGTCGTGTAGGTGGTGTTGTGTACATGTGGTGTTATGTACACGTTGTGCAGGTGGTGTTGTGTACATGTGGTGTTGTGTACACGTTATGCAGGTGGTGTTGTGTATATGTGGTATTGTGTGTGTTTTGTACACATTGTGTTGTGCACATGTGGTAATATGTTATGTGTATTGTTTAGTCATTGTGTCGTGGCATGTGTATTCGTTGTATTGTACAGTGTGTATGTATATGTATTGTGTTGTACACAGGCCATAGGTGTTTGTTTTTTGTTGTACAACGGGTGTAGGTGTATGTGTTGTGTTGTACACCGTGTATACCTGTATGTGTGGTGTTGTAAATCGGGTGTAGGTGTTGTGTTGTGTTGTACACTGTGTGTAGGTGTATGTGTGGTGTTGTACGCTGGGTGTAGGTGTATGTGTCATGCTGTACACCAAGTGTAGGTGTACGTGTTGTGTTGTACACCAAGTGTAGGTGTATGTGTTGTGTTGTACACAACGTGTGTATGTGTTGTACAATGTGATGGGACGTGCAGGTATGGGATTGTCTAGGCCTTTGTTTTTGTTATTGAGGGTTGAGGCAATTTTAGTCTTTGGATGCCCTTGTTGTTGATATTGAGGATTGAGGCAATTTAGTCTCGGGATACCCTTGTTGCGGATATTGAGGGAGGAAGCAGTTTATTCTCCATATTCCCTTGTTGCTTGAAGAGAAGAGAAGACACTGGGTGCTTGTCGGGTTTGGAAAACCAAACCAGTGTGTATATGTTATCAAAGAGAAGAGAAGGCATTGGGTGCTTTCTGGGTTTTCTGATATGACCATTGAAGTTGCCTTTGGTTGTTCTAATGCTACTAATGATGATCCTTTGATGGTTGCATGGACAATCTAGACATGGGTTTTGGAAACTGATTAAGTGTGTGTATGTAAAGGACAAAGAACAAAGGCAGAAGAAAGGAACCATTTGAAAGATAAGTATTAGTATTTTATTTTAGATTTTAATTATGCATGTGATTTATGATTCTGATTTATGATGATTGCATGTGATTTATGCTTCTAATTTATGATGGTTTTGTTTTAAGCTAACCGAATGTGATATGTTATACATGATGATTTGATCGAAGAGATAGTTTAACTTGTTGTGATAGGAAGTAAGCAGAATTGCATGTGTACCTTATTGACTAACTAATAATGAGGTATGATTCAAATTTATTTCAATTATTTTCAATATAATGGAAATATGTACTTGGTGTGGGAAAGCATGGGAATGCCTGGTTTGGGTGGTTGAAACTGATTGCAAGAATTAGCAGCGATGGAAAAAGGAATTGGAGCATGCAACAGTATGTTGGTAAAGCACTTCAGGAGCAGGGCCATTGTGGGACAATGGTACCCAATAGTGCCCACTAATTTCCATGATCATGCTATGACATGTATGATGGTTTTGAGGCAAGGATATGCCTTGGTTTTTGTACCTTCTGATGCAAGGAAACCTTTCCAAGGGATAGATCACCCGAGAAAGGGGATGTCAGGGAACTTGGAAGGTCAGTGATTGCATGAAATGGGTGACTAGATTGCCCAAGGGACTGTGTAGTAGAGAAGGGAAGGTTGGGGGATGGATTTTTGTTGTAATTAGAATTGCAAAATAGAATTAGATGCACAATGGGAGTGTGCCCTAGAACAATGGGTCGACAACTGTTCACTAAGAGAATAAGTAGTGTCAAGATAATAGCGTTGGACATTGGATGCAGGATTGACTTTGGCACTGGATTCTGGACTTTCTGGGAAGGAGGTGAATCTTGGCATTACTTGAAGGTGGAGGTGTGAACCTCTGGATTCCCTTGTTTCGGATGCAGGTATCATATCCTTTTATTTGCTAGTTAAGGAAAATGTGCATATGTATACGTGTATATTATTATAAATATTGTATCGCGCTGGATTTATAAAGCTCCATAGATAGTATGATTATTTGTTGGTTGAAGAAAATGTACATAAATATATGTGGTTGTTATTGTAAATATCATAATGAGTTGTGTTATAAAGCTCCAATAAGTAGTATGGTTGTCATGTTGTTATGTTTGTCGTGTTGGTTTTTCTTTTCAACAAGTTCATTGTAAATACCACATCAAGCTAAGTTATAAAGCTCCATGGGTAGTATGTTTTGGTTTTCAACAGTCTTTCTAGTCATAGGTGTCATAGAACACCAAGGACAATGTTCCCCCCAAGGGGGAGAGGTTTGTAATAGTCTTGGGTTAAAAGTGCATGTAATAAAGTTAATAAAGGCAAAAGAAGAATACCAAGGTCATGGGACATGTATTCCAACCTGAATGTTGGGAAAAACATCCTAGTGGGTGTCATTTTCAAAGGTAAATAAGCATTAATCGACATTTTATTATGAAGATAAAGGAAAATGGGAGAAAAGGGAGATGAAAGGTCACAAATTTACATGTGAGGAAAATTGAATAAAAAATAGAGGCCTCAATGATAAAAAATCTTATGAGGATGAGTTCATGGATTTTGTCAGCTTTTTGTTAGTTTGGCTTTGGGATTGGTTTCAGATAGAGAAGAGAACCAAGAGGAGGAAGCACGAAAATGAAGGTGAAGAAAGGAAAAGGAAAGCAAGGGACAAGTAAGGAAAGTTGGATCGAGTAGCTTCAGCAGGAATACTTGTAGGTAACAGGTTGCATGTGTGATTTTCTAGTTGGTTTGTGAATACATGGTACATGCATGTGTGTATTTGGTTCTCTTATTGTCATTGGCATGGGTTTTTCCAGGTGTGACAGTGGTTTCATCCTTTCCTTTCCATTTCCAAATACTCATGGTGTGATGGGGTTCTTTTATTTGGTTGATCTTTGGATTTCCGAATGGTTTTGGAACCGAGTGAGGTGGTCTCGGGAAAATTCCCATAGGGCCTAGTAATCCCTTGAACAGTTTTGGCGGGATTGCGGTGAATCCTGATGGTGGAGATAGGAAAATTCCTCAAGGTGTTGGTGAAGAAATTCTAAGGCATCCAAGATTTTTTTGGGCCTAGTAATCCCTTGACCAGTTTTGGCAGGATTGCAGTAAAGCCTGAGGGTGGAGGTGGTTTAATATCTGAGAAGCCCTGGTTGTTTATGTATTGGTTTTCTTATCTAATCTCTTAACCGATTTTGGTGGGATAGCGGGAGCATGAGGGTGGAAGTGGTTTAATCTCTGAGAAGCCCTAGTTGTTTTTGTCTTGAATCCCACATGCGTGCTTGGAATATGGCACAGGAGTGATTCACTGAAAGAAATATTTGGTTCAACTCAATCTATGGTTGGGTGGTACATGGAAGTCCTTGACTTGGTTGGTTTTATGAGTACTTATAATTATGTGGATTTGATGGCCGTTTTATCATGGTTATTATTCTAGTTATATGTTGGTTATAAGCATGGTTTCATAATAGGTTCTAGTTATGGCTCTTGATATGTTTGATATTTTGATGAATGGTTAATGAATGCATGAGCTAACAAATTTTATTGCATCTATTATGAGAGGGAATTATACCTTCTTGATGATTCTCAGATAAGTATTAGACCCCTATGTTTAGATATGCATTCATGACATGTAGATTACATGTTCTCAATATGTTTAATGAAATGATTGTCATGGTTAGGCCTGGTTAGGTAAAGTATTTGATCAAGTATGGCACGAATGGTTTTTTCTTGATGTTATTTATCATTCTAGAAAGTCTCACTGAGTTCTGGGTAGTGGTCTAGAGGCTGACCTAGAATTTAAGATCAAAATTTGGGACTGCACCCTATGAACTGAAAATTTTAGGTCACAACCTCTACTTGGTTGGCTTATGCATGCAGTTGGAGGCCCTCAACCACATGAAGGCATTTTCATTCATGTGGTTGGGAGCCCGCATCACTAAAAAGGCATTCCAACTCAGGGTTTGGGCACTAGGAGTGGTTGTTTGGCTCTTGGGTGTCCTGTAGTTCTTGAGGAAGGTTAGTAAGGTTCCAGTTTGTCAATTTTGCTTCCTTAACTATACTTAGGAGGTTGAGTCATGTCATAGTATCCCTCAGCTCATGTTTACCCCAATAGGCCGGTGAAAGTGGGTAAATGTGGGAGCGTTGGTTACATGAAATGATCCAAATGTTGAGAACAATTCCATGTAACAAAACTAGTTGTAATCAAGTCGAAATAAAATGAGACTAGATGTATAACATTGTTGAGAATAGACTATTAGCTAAATTACATGCATAATCAAAGATCCCAACAACCAAGAATAGTCTAAATTAATTGAGAATTTCCACGAATAATATCAGGCATTGGCAAACATAAGATAGGTGAGAGAAAACATCATAACAATAGATTAATCCCTGAGCTAGAATGATCGTGCCCATAAGCACCAAGAGAACTAAGAATTGAGAGAAATGTAGTAAGACCTAAAGAAACTTTGCAAGATTATAAACACACTAGATAATGATAGTATATTTACTAACATAAGAAACTAGATTGCAATTCCAAAAAGAAAATCCTTTGCTTAAATGAAAAGGTTATATTTATAAGTTTATTTTGTGGCTTTTAGAGTCCCAAATTCCTATCTCTTCAACTACCTTAAATGACTCTTGAGCTTCTCAACCTCTTATAATTTCCTTTTGTTCTCATTTTGACTATACAATTAGTTTATGGGAATAAACCTCAATAAAAGTTGAGGACACACAATATATTGATCATTCATTTGAGACCTTTAAAGATAAGCATTGATTTTAGGTTATTGATCTATTCATTTAAATGTATTCTTCCTCATCCATGCTTGGATGGTCCTAAAATTTTAATCTTTTACCATGTCTTATGTTTGTATATGGCTAGAAATTGTGTTGTTTACGCATTTATTGTTTGGTCGAGCATAATGCTTATAATTTTGCTTTCCTTTTTGTTTAGGCATGGATATTTCTTAGCACATGACTCTTCTCTCATGTCAAGGAATGCTCCTTGCATAATTTCTTGTTTGATTTTGTTTGGGAATCTCTTCTTGCTTCTTGCACTTTCTCAAAGCTACAATAATAATTTACATTCTTCTTCACTTTCACTCACAAACCTTTTTCTTTTAATATCTTTTCACATGAATGCCTTTTTAAGTAAATGACATAATATCTTGCCCAAGTTAGATGCTTTTGAGATAGAGGATATCATACTTTTTCCAAAGGGAAAAAACCCATAATTTAATTTCAACTTTTGAAGAAAAGGAACAAAATTACATTTTGCAGACGCTTGAATCATAGAGAAAACCAAAGATATTAAATACAAAGGAGGAGATTAGGTGATAGAAATCATTAATCTTCCATTTCTTTACTTTTTTTTAGACCTTCTACCATCCCCTTGCAGATTGGTTCATAGGAACCATTGCCAAATCATTCATAGATTTCTCAAGTGGATGGTCTTTGTCTGAATCAAAACTTTCTGAAGCATGATCTCTCTTTATTACCACCATTTCATCCTATTTTTGTGCCACATTTTCATGTTGTTATCAATCATGGAGCACTTTTGTTTTCATACCATTCTACTTGTGGGTTGTGTTGCGATTTTGTATTTGAGTACCCCCCCCCCCCCCTTCTTCTTGGTTTGAAGGGTTATTTGTGATCGCCCCTTCTTCTTCCTCCATAAGGTAGGAATCAGAAGGTTGCCATCCTTTTGTTTTGTGGGCCTACCCCTCTTTCTTTTAAGGGTGATTTTTTTGCCTGAGGGCATGTGTCCTACAAGTGTCCTATTTGAAATCATGATCAGAAATTGAATGTCTTATTTTCATAATCCAAAATTTGGGTCCATTCGAATTTTTTGTGTTTTAGCTTAATGTGATCAGGTAGACCTTTACTCAGATCTATTTCTACATAGATTTTGGCAAAAGAAAATTGTCCTTTCTTCGTTCTCTTAGTGTCCATATTTTTGAAAGACCCTAAATGGTTTCATATTTCCTCAATGACCTTGTGATTCCAGCCATACTAACATTTTTGATACCACCATTGTTGTGGCATCAAAATAATTGGACTACAGGTTTATGAAGAGCTTTTCATTTCCCTAAAACTAGAGCCCTTCTTTCAATACTTTCCACAAATCTTCCTAGGTGTCGAATTGAAAAAAGAATAAACCTTTTGAGTAAAGATACATATCATAGTTGTTTTTCTAGGTTGTGAAGACTTGTTGATGCAAAGCATTGGATTTGGGCTAGAAACTATTGAAATGGAAATTTACTACCTTAGATTAAAGAACAAAAAAGGTTGATTTACCTATATTATATTTACCTCCATGTCAGGTGCTTATTGTTGTTGTTTTTCAACAATGTAAGTTCATGGGTTATATTGTAGTAGATCCAGTGGATTGGAACCTTTTCCCCTCATCACATTCTTTTGGGAGGTTGAGCCTCCTGGGTTCTTAGGTCAAAGAGCACCCCCTCGAAACCTTAAGTTTAAGAAAATGGTGGACTTTATTTAAATTTGTAATCTTCCAGATGAAAAAATATCCTATAACGACTTCCCCTCATAATGGAGACATTAAATATCTACAACAAATCCTAATTGGTTCTCTATCTGTTTCTTGAGATCCACCACATAATCCAAACCTGAGACATGAAAAAGGGAGGATTTCCCATTAAGGGTATTGATAAAGATCTGAAATTCCTTCCCCTATTCAACTCTTCAAACCCTTCACCAAACCTAGATTAATTAAAATAGAGGGGTTTTCCTGATAGTTCTACGTCATTATGAGGACTACCTGATTGTGTAAGTCAAGATCTAGGCTAGTCGCTAAAGAAAACCTAAGAAAAGGGCAAAATATGACCTTATATGAAACAATAGTAGACCATGGCCCTATAAACAAAATAAGGTCCTTTAGGCTACCCATAGAGAGTATGGGAAATGGGCCAAATAAACCCCCTTTTGCCTATGTCTTAGATCCTACCACCCTTCCTTCTAAGATTGTTAGAGAATGGCAGTGGCCTGAGGAGAGTGACATATAAACCACTCTCGCATTCACCCATATCATCCATTAGTCGTCATCTTACATGAGAATAATCTCTTCATCTTGAATTGATGATGACCATCGCATTCCTATCTCAGTGGCACAATTGCCTATCGCACTTGACTGGAAACCAAAAACAAAACCTATGTAAGAAACCATATTTCCATGAGCTCTAGCCATCTTTCTCCTTCCCCATCCCCAACCTTTTTTTTTCTCCAAAGACCTATTTTACCCTTTTAGGATATCATACTATCTTGACAACATACTAATTTGTTAAACAAATTAAAACAATAATATTAGTATAAACTAGTTTAATGAGGAAAGTATATGATTTTCTAACCAAAAAAAAAAAAATTAAATGATGGAGACAAATTTTTTGAATAAGAGAAAGATGAGATTACTTCCCTCTTGCAAGTGCATAATGTCATCCTTGCAAATCTCATTCTAGTGAGATCATGCCTAGTGATGTGATAAGGGCCTAAGGGCCCATCAAAGTAAATGATAGGACAAGTATGGTGGTAATTTAATGTAATGTGGATTGATATACTATGTGTGTTACTACATGAATACCATTAGGTTGTTAGCTTTCAATAATTGTAATTTGACCCGATCATTAATGTAAGGTCTAGTAGTGCTTAGAGTTTGGAATATATAAAAACTATTCATAGAGGTGGAGAGCCATATGATGTTTTCTTAAAGACCATTATTGCATTAAATATTTTCACAATTGGAGGTTTTCCCTATAATAGGCAAATGAACATTTCCTTTTAGAAATTCAATAAAAGGTTCAATACTCTTGCCATTTATTTTGCATAGTGTGAATCATCTAGAGCAAATTATAACAAGTGATGTCAAAGCACTTTCTTAGGCAACGGGAAATTAATTTTTTTAATTTAATCAAATCCCTAAATGAATGGTTGAAACCCCTTATTGATGAGTCAAGATCATGATGATCCATTAGAATTGATGAAAAAATATGTATGGTGGCCATTTCATGTAGTGTGGACTATGACTATTGTGTTAGTAATTAAATAAGGTCAACTAAGTGATTAGAGTTCAGTAAATGTACTATGACTTAATCATTGATGTAGGGGCCACTATTATATAGGGTTTGGGATAGATAGAAACTACTTATAAATGAAAAGATTTGTGCCACATTTACAAATACTATCGTTGTATTGGAGCATGGCTCATTTTGAGGTTGCTCCCTTGAAGATGCATGTGAATATCACTATCCTTTGCAATATCAATAAAATGTTCAATACTCTTGTTCAATATCATTTATTTATTGTAGCTTGAATCATATAATTCAAAATGGATCATAACACACTCACCCTTGATGAAGGAACATGTACTTAATTCATCACTAAAAAATCCCCATCAATTAACATTGTTTTTAATATATCCTATCAACAAGATAATAACTAAAGCAACCATGGAATATGAGGCATGTAACAAATTGATTTACGAGCAAACAAGTATGAATAATGTCATTTTGAACATGGATTTGGTTTTTAAGTACTAAACAATGGTTTTGGTGGCTTCCACCTATCTATTAAGAAAACTTACCTTTTAATTAAATTCTCATCAAATTTAGATAACTTATAGCAACTATAAATTAACAATTAAGTATGTGTTGCAACTAATTGATTTATAGGTGATTCGTGATTCCACGCTTAGATTTTTCCTAGATATTTCCCAATATCCTATATTGTCTCTAAACATCTCTCTTATTTATAACATTTAATAAACACAACGAGTAAATAAAAACGCATTTATGAAACATCACGAACAATAAGAAAGCATGGCGTTAAGAATGGAGGAGGTTGTCTAAGCCCAAGCACTAGTAAGATATATAGGAAAGTTCTTAACACTTAAGCATTCCCAAGGAAGGAAAACTCTCCACCAATAAGTTAAATAATGTCCCTTAAGCAAAAGCACATTCAATATTTTCTTACTTTACTATCATATATATGGTTTCACCTCTAGTCCTTTTTTCAATTGGCTTATGTAACATCCCCAAGTTAAAGTTTCATGTAATAAAGGAAAAATAAGACCAAGATCATAGGACACATATTTTAAGCTGAATGTTGGTAAAACACATTAATGGGCATCTCTTTTGGTTTAAAAATGGCTATGGAAATTTGAAAAGGAAAAGAAGCAATAATTGGCATTTAATTATGAAAATAAAGGGAAATAGGAGAAAAGGAAGGTGAAAGACACAAATTTGCATGCAAGGGAAATTAGAGGAAAATGAAGAAAAAAGGGGACATCAATGATAAAAAGGCATCAAAGAAATATTTCATGGCTTTTTTCAGTTTATTTTTGCCTCTCATTCACTCTTGCACACTTAGAGTATTCTTGGAGCCCTTTAGCATTCACTTGGATTTAGATAAAGGCAAGAAAGAAAGAAAAAGAAGGAAAAGGACAAGCAAAGGAAAGCAAGGAGAAAGGTTGGAACAGTAGCTTCAACAAGAGAATTTTGCAAGTAATAAGTTGCATGTGTGATTTCTAAATGGGGTGTGAATGAATGGTACATGCATTTTTTAATTACTTCATTTATTGTCATTGGCATGGGTTTTGCCTCATTTGACAGTGGTGTCAGCCTTTCCTTACCATTTCCTCAATAGCCATGGTGTGATGGGATTCATTATTGGTTGAGCTTTGGATTTCCGGAAGGTTTTGGAATCGAGTGAGGTGGTCTCAGGAAAATTCCCAAGGGTCGCAGTTGGAGATGGTTTTCTCCAGGATGGCCTTGATAGGTGGGTGGAGACAAAATAATTCCTCAAGGTATGGTGAAGGAATTCTGAGGCATACAAGCTTGGTTTGGTTTTGTGATCTTGGGACCAATTTAGGTTATATCATGTTAGCTTGAGGGTGGAGGTGGTCTAATCTCAGGATTCCCTGTTTGATTATGTCTTCGTTTATCCCATGAGATCCCACATTCATGCTTGGAATATGGCATGGGGGTGATTGGTTGAAAGAAATATTTGGTTCAACCCAATTTATGGTTGGGTGGTACGTGGAATTCCCTGACTTGGTTGGTTTTTTCATAAGTTAGTAAGAGACATTTTCCTATTTTGACCTATGAGCACTTGTACTTGTTATTATGTGGATTTCATGGTTGATTTTTCATGGTTAATATTATGGTTATATGTTAGTTACAAGTGTGGTTCTATGATGTGCTCTTGTTATGGCTCTTTCTCATGATTTGATCAGTATTTGAATGGTTGGTGTATGCATGGGCTAACAAGTGTTGTTACAATTACTTGAGAGGGAATTAGACCTTCTTGGTGATTCTCAGATGAAGTTCAGAGATTTAAGATCAGATATGGATTCATGACCTATAACTTACAATTTTACCATATGTTTGACAAAATGTCTAATGTGTACTAAGCAGTCTAGCTCAAGCTATGAATTCAATCTTGAATTTTTGGCATTGTTATCATCTTAATTATGATTCTGGAAAGTTACAACAGTTCTTGGTAGTGGTCTGGAGGCTAGCCTGGAAAAGTGGCTCAGATCTCATAACTGCTCGCACAGAACTGGGGAATTTAGGTCATAACTGCATGGAAGAAGGCTTATGAGTGTGGTTATAGCCTCATAACCACATGCATAGCCTCATTACCGCATGTAGGTTGTGTCAAGGGTGTTGGCATTATGACACAGGTTTAGCACTATGACACAGGTGTTGTCCTTGATGGCAACTCACTCAAATGACAGATCACAGTTCAGGCTCTCCAAATGAAAGAAAAAAAGATATACGCAGGTTCATCTTAACCAAGGCGCGTATACACGTGGGATAAATGATCAAAATGCGCGTATACGTATGCATGCACTTTCATGCAAAGAAAAGCGCGTACGTGTGGGAAAACTTATTTTTGGTCCATGATATTTAGTCCTTGGTATTTGGACCTATGGTTTTGGACCATGGTATCTCGTCCAAAGTGTTGAACCTAGGTATTGGGTCCAAGGTATTGATTCTTTATGATTTTGGACCATGGTATTGAGTAAGGCCTAAGACTATAAAAGGGGGAAGGAGATCATTAGGCAAAGGCATTCACTCAAGCATTGAATATCTTATGAAGAGCTAGATCTGGAATACTGGTCATTGGGTGATGGTGCATAGCTGGATCTAAATCAAGGAGGAACCTGAGCACAAGAAGAAGGATAAGTACTATTGATGGGTCAAGATCTTAAGGCTTGAATAGTAGTATCTTTGTGTGATTTTGATCTGTTATTTTTGGTGCATGACTTGATCTATAAATCTAATAATCTGGGTATAACTGATGTCTGAATAAGTGAAAAGGGTAAATTATCTTTTATAGATCTGTACGCAAGTTCAGCATAGCAGAGGCGCGTATACACGCTGGTTCATTAATTCAAAATAGCGTATACGCAAGTTGGCCTTAATACATCAGCGTATGCACGCAGGTTATGCATATTGAAGTAGCGTACGTCTCATGAAATATGTTTTAGCTATTTCTGTTTATTATTGCAGTGTTCTGGGTTCAGGATTGGTTTTGGTTACTGTCACAGTATTCTGGTTACAGCTTTCTGAGAAGTGATTGGTTGATTCAGTATTGGTTTGTACAAAGGAGATTGGTTGATGCAGATATACTTGATTTTTGATTGATGTTATTCATGGATCCAGTTTGAAAATGTATGAAACGTGGTCCCTGGAAGAAAAGAGAAGGTTGCAACCTTCTATAGGTCAGCACCTATGTACTAGTACCTTAGCTAGTACAAGAGCTAAGGGGGTTGTAGCTCCCTTCCAGGAGAATCTAGAAAACGAGAGAAGGTTGTAGCCTTCTGCAGGTAGAAGCTTGTGTACTGGTATAAGACTGCACCAGTATAGATCCATTGTAAAAAGAAGTTTCTAATTGAAAGAAGATAGAGACGAATTGCAGCAGGTGGTTTTCACCCACATTGGGTTTCCACCTTATATCTCGTGTTCCTGTGTGTGACTGTCTGTTCTGTTTTACTGTTCCTAGTTATATGACACACAGATTAATGATCAACATCTGAAAAATAAATTAAATTATAAGTCTGCAAGTTTTACGCAAGTTTCCTTAACTGTAGTTGTGTATATACGTCGTTTTCACTAACTGAAGTAGCATATGCAAATCTGATTATGAAATGAAAAATAATTGACTTGATAATACTGATTCATCCCCCGTCTCAGTATTATTTCCAACAAAGGGTATGTTTATAGAGTTAGGTCAATGAAAAAGGGTTCCAGCTCAGGGATTGACCACCTAGGGTGGTTTGCAGCCTACTGAGTGGTTTGTGGTCTCTAAGGGATGTAAGTTTGTGTTTGTATTGTAGGCCCCACTTCCATAACTAGAACTTGGAGGTCGAGTCATTTCATAGAGCACTCAGCCTCACATTTACAGTGGGATCTTGTAAAAGAAAGTAAATGTTGGGAGGGGGTTTACAGATTGGTATTAGAGTGGGTTATGTTCTCTTTGGGTGATATCTAATACCACATATTGGTATCAGAGGTTTGAGGTTAAAATACTTAGATTGGATGGGTTGGAGGTGATTTTTATGCATCCATGTCAATCGTATGCATACATCACAGTGGCTATGGTTGTCATGTATATAGTTTGTGTTACATTTGAGTTATCATGCATGATATGAGATGTTGATAGGTTGATGTCATTATATATATATATATATATATATATATATATATATATATATATATATATATATATATATATATACATGTATATCATGCTAATCTAGATTGATTTGTTCATACGAGATAGCGTACCTTGGACTTCATTAAGGTATGTTTGATCATGTTTATATTTGGTTTATCTAACATGGTATGTTTGTAGGAAGAAGAAGATTAGAGATGATGAGCAAAATGGTGGATTATAGTTCACGTGAATCTCCTTATAGATCCGTTGAGTAGCAAGGAGATGAGTACTCTCCTGACATAGAAAATACACTAAGAAGTCCGAAGGAAGGAATCAGAAGCTACAAGGATAGGGATAGCCACGGATTATTCATGGACAAGAGAAAAGGACTAACGGGGCATATGGTAGTAGGTCTCAATCAAGATACATGTTGGACAAGGATGACATAGTCAAAGGTGGTAGATGGTTGGATACACCTGACATGAGAGGTAGTGTTGTTAGGTTTTATTCTATTTTTGGTTCAAATAGAAACCATTGTCATCACTTCAATCATCCGTATAGGATGATTTAAAATCAGCACTTGGCAGATGGGTTCAATAAAGTCAATCCTCCTACATTTGATGGAGAGATGAAGAAATCAGAAGATGCATAAGAATGGCTTCTTGGGATGAAGAATTTCTTTGAATTGCATGACTATATAGAGAATAAGAAAGATGGGATCGTTATTTTCAGTCTCAAAGGAAAAGCATATATCTAGTGGGAAGATGTGAAGCATGTCAAAGGAATCAAGGTAGAAGAGTTGAGTTGGCATGAGTTTGAAAGACTCTTCAGAAAGAAGTACTTGTTTGAGAGATACTATGATGGAAAGGCCAAAGAATTCTATGAGTTGAGTATGGGTTCCATGAAAGATGAAGAGTACATGACTAATTTTTTTGAGTTGTTGAGTTATGTGCCTTATCTCAAGAATGAGAAGAAAAAATTTCAAAGGTTCATTAGTAGATTTCCTTTAGCATTCAAGGATTGAATTGAGTATGATGAGCCTCGTTCATTAGAGGAATTCATTGGGAAATTGAAGCAATTTTGTGAGCAGTAGAAGTGCAAGTCTGAGCCTAAGTGTGATTGGAAAGGGAACAAGAAGGATAAAGGAAAATGGCTTTAAAAGCCTGGAAGACCTGAAGATGCAGGTGAGAAAGAAAATTTGGCTCCTTACAAGAATTTCACTATAGTTGAGAAGGTACATGGACCTGAACCTAAAGAATAGTATAATAATGGCAGTAACAGAGAACCATTACAATGTTGCATTTATCGCAAGGATCATCACAAGAAGAATTTTCCATTGTACTAGGGTGGCAGGCCTCATATCTATAGTGCTCAGGAGGTGCATGATGCAGAAAGTTGGGGATGTTGGTCATAACATTCCTCAGATTTATGTATCAATTGATAACAGGCAGATGGATCATCAGACATCCATTATTGAGATGGAAGGTAAGCTTTGTTATCAAGTTTTTTCTATTTTTATTTATCTTGGATCTAATTATAGTTATGTTAGTCCTGACTTGGTGGATAAGTGTGACTTGAATAAAGAAGTGCATGCAGAGTCTTGGTTGGTGCAGTTGGCTATCGGGACTAAGAAAAGTGTTCATCATTAGGTCAGAGCTTGTACATTTGAGATGAATGGTATTCCTACATCAGCACATCTAAATGTTATTCCATTAGATACATATAGTATTCTTTTGGGAATGGATTGGTTGTTTACTCATAGGACCAAACTAGATTTTTATGAGAAGGCTATTGAGTTCCTGGATGATGATGGAGAAAAGAGAATCTTGCGGGGAAAGAAGAAGTATGCATAAATGAGAATGGTTACATCCATGCAAGCTAAGTGCAGTTGTGAGAAAGGGTGTGTATTATTTGCAGTTCATATTTCCAGTGACAAAGGAAAGGATGTTTAGGATGATGAAGTCTTGAAGAGATATCATTTTTTGTAGCAGTTTCAGGATGTATTTCCTGCAAATATTTTAGAGTTATTGCCTCATAGGGAAGTGGATTTCTATGTTGAGTTGGTACGAGGAGAAACACTAGTATCAAAGGCACCTTACAGGATGCGCACTCTGGAGTTGGTGGAATTGAAGTTACATCTTCATGAAATGATTTATAAAGGATACATAAGGCTAAGTGTATCACCTCGGGGTGCACCAGTGTTGTTTTTAAAGAAGAAGGATGGTACTCTTAAATTATGCATTGATTACAGGCAATTGAATAAGGTGTTGATCAAGAACATGTATCCATTACTGTAATTGATGACTTGTTTGATCAGCTAAAAGGAGCAACAATGTTTCCAAATATTGATCTGAGATCAGGATAACATCATGTTCACATCAAAGAATAAGATATCTATGATATTGCATGTGATAACCCTACCCATGGCCCTCCATAAAATATATTGTAAATATTTTTCTATATGTGAAATTTGAAAAAGGGGATTGAATCAAGGGACAGAGATTATAGAGTTAGGGAGGAGGATTTCCTGCTTGGGATGTTGATAGTAGGAAAACCATTAAAACTAGCTGGTGGAGGAATTTAAGAAACCGGTTCTTGAAATTAAATGGGATACAAGAGAAGGTACTCAGGCCCATGTTGCTTGAGAAATAGCAACAAGAAAAGAGTACAAACGACCCAGCAAAGATATTTTTCATGGAATATTAGCAAGGATGCAAAAGTAAATGAAAAACAAAAAAGAGACCATTGGTAAGTAGCTCTAGGGGAGAGGCATTTGAAATCATATTGGCTAGAGGTATACAGAGAAGGAAGAGGATTTGGAGCACCTAGTGAGAGAAGATCAGCAGGCATCTCATGAATATAAGAGAATAGAAGGGGGTTGATTCTTGGTTCCCTAGAAGCTGTGGGTTGATTTAATAGTCTCTAAAGCCCTATAATAGCTTAGGGTCCCTAGAGGCTATGGGTTGAGATAGAATCCCTCTAGCCCTGTAACAGCTTGGGTACCTGGAGGTTATGGGTTGAGATAGAGGTCTCTAGAGCCATGTAACAGCTTGGGTCCCTAGAGGTTGTGGGTTGGGATGGAATCTCTAGAGCCCTGTAACAACTTCGGTCCCCTGGAGGTTGTGGGTTGAGATAGAAGACTCTGGAACCTGATAACATCTTAGGAGGAGGCCATCCTAAAGCAACATTAAAGGAATACTTGGTTGAAAACTTATAGTGACTACACTACCATTTCAGTGGATTATAGACTCCCTAGAAGGGGGTGAATCAGTGTGTGTGCACTTGGGCGTGAGGTAGTGTACCTCTAGACTCCCTGTGTGACAAAGGAGTGGTAGTCAGCTGGTGGAATTGAGGGAGGTGGCCCTCTACAGTCCCTATTTCAATTTGTAGATGGTACTCAAGTTCTCAAGTAAGCATCCCCCTCAAACTCTGGAATCGGGTTCGGGGGTGACAACTGCAAGTAAGTGTGACTACAGTTGTCTACAGTTGGGTGGAGAGTCCTTGTCAAAGACTTAGTCACCCTGCAAGTTTAAATTAAAGTATCTTATTGTACTCGTTTATATGTTGATGAACCATGATGCATTCTTAATCGAGATAATTCTGGATTATGGGACTATATTCGTGTTTTTCATGTTGAAAATGGCAACAAGAAATGCTAAAAATAGAAATGATAAAAATAGCATTCAAAATATTCCAATTTTGATTTGTCCCTGAATTAGAATTGAGAATTAAAATTCGAATTTAGTCTCACCAGCTACTTGGAAAATAATTAATTAATTCATCTTGAATTAATTAGTTGGAGAAATTCAAGCTAGAAGTCTTTGTGAAGTCATGCAACAGTTATCCCTTAAATTAAGGATATTATCCCTTAATTAAGGAGATAACGATGAGTTGTATTTGAGTTGTAATTAGTTAGCTCAGTTAACTAAGTTATGTCCAGTTAAATTAGTTCCAAATTGTTTGAGGAACTAATTGTGAGTTCAGTCAGTTAATGCATGCATGCATCAAACTAGTGTACTCTAGATAACTGAAGATTCTCTCATAAATAACTCATGCATGTCTATTTTGAGAAATACCCAGTTGAGATTAAATACAGGGACATTGTACTATCAATTGCATGAGTTTTCCTATAAAGGAAACTCATCCATGCAGAAGGAATAAGGTTCCTTGAGGATTGTGCAGTTTTACATGGTGTGAGATCAGTGTGAGTGATCAGTGTTACACTTGGTAACAGTAGGATCACCCAGTAGAAACAGCGAAAGGAAATAGGAGGCTTGGAAGGTAGAGGAGAAGGTTTGTGACAAGCCTTGTTTTTCTGTGAGCATTGTTGAGGGACAAAGTCCCCTAGGGTCTTGGGTCAATACCCTAGTAGAGTGGGGGTTATCTACAATGAAGAACAAGCATTCCATACAGCCATGATACTAATATAAGCAAACTATGCGAAGAGAGTTGCACCTGGGGGTCCTTCGTTTGGGTAGATACAACCAGGGTCGAAACCCTCTTGGAGTTCCTTTCAATCCTTCAACCTGCAAAACAATCAATTCAAGAAAGCATAGCAGTATATGGACCAAGCATCATAAGGAAATCAACTTCATAGCATATTGAAAGTTAGTTATACAATTGAAACAACCATTCATATGTAAATCATAAAATTAATATCATAAGCATGAAGAAGATTCATATCAGGAACAAGACAAGTGTTTCTTTTATTATAGATAACTAAAATACAGTAAGGAATGATTTCACCTGAGTCTTCCTTTCACAGGCTCCAAGCGGAACCGTCCTCCGGATTCGTCCAATCTCAAGCCTTCAACAAACTCCTTCCATGACTCATACCAAAGTATCTCAACTAGTGAAATAACATGAAAGCTCAAGGAAACAAGGGTTTCCTATAATGGGGGAAAGTGCTGAAATCACAAGGATCTTCAGACCTAATCAGGGACAATTTCAATAGGGTCATTTTTATGTCTATTCCCTCCTCCTTAGGCCTTCCCATTGAAGCTTTTTTATACTTCTCCCAAAGTAGTGTTTTAGTTGGCAATTCATTGGGAACAGTTAGGCCACGGGCACTAATAGGTAATCAACAGGTAAAATCCGTGATCTTCACCCAAAATTGAGGAGATTTAATTTTTTTAAGTGAGATATAAACGCGGGTTGGGTATACACAGACCCGCGTACACATGCATTTATCTCAGGGAAATGTCGCGTATAGGGAGTAAAACAGTGTTTTTTAAGTATTTAGACTAGGTCTAGAAGGAGGGGTTGCCCTAGGCCATGAGTGCAACATCACAAACATCAAGAGTGAGATTTGGAGCTATAACAGATGCCCCCTAATATATGAGGTCATAAGGGGTACATGATGGCTGAAATGTATTAAGTGCGTGCATGGAAAGGAAACCTGTCAAAAATTGAGAAGGACTTCACCAGAGTTCAGCCTGCCAAGCCACAAAAGGAGATCAGAAAGAAACACTATCTGAGGCGAGCATACCCATGCTCAGAGAAAGTAAAGCATGTCCACATATCAAGTACAAGCGGATCCACTAGGTATACAATTATAAAAGACTAGAAAATACATAATGGATCATCTGATCTTGATCGAACAATTACATGTTTGAATATCACATATAAGAACATCAATGATGCTGAAGGATGAAGTTGATCACTGATATCAAAGGCTGATCCCAAAAGTACCAAATGAACATGATGGAGTAAGATGGTACTACACTGTAAACTCAGGTGCCAGCATATAGAATGTCACCATGAATGACTACAACATATAAGGTGGAGTGGTATCAACTAGCAGCAACAGGAGCAACTGTCAAGTGAACCAATGAATGCTGATGCAACCTGAGGTCTTCACCGACCGTTGTGGTACATTTCTACACCATGGGAATAAATGATCTGAAGTCGACCATGTGAGAAATCGTTTGATTACTGGTCATTGATGTATACCGTTAACAAACACGAGACTACCCACCGATAATGATAATGAGCGTCAAGGTACCCAGTACAATCTAACAAGTGTGAATAGATGAGCTGGAGTCGAACACTTATAAGAATCTATCAATCAAGATATAATGTTGGTTTCCCACTGTCGATAGCGGAGGATCTGCCACTAATGACTACAAACCCCAAGGTACTGCCAAATGGACTCTAGATCTTTGCCCCGTAGCAATGAGTCGTAGTCGATAGGGAAAGATCCGCTAGAAGAAAGGCATTAAGGCATCCTTCATCAATCTAGCGCGAGTGTAACCCATAGGCCAATAATGTGGAAGGAATCGGACGAAGAAAGATGTATTAACCCGACCGAAGCACGTTTCCGGTGTACACAAGATGTGGCTAATGCATGACAGAAACCCTCTGAACCAACCAATAATGAAAGCTGACACAGAGGCAAGGTATCCACCAATAGGGTCAAATGGAAACCAAGGTACTGCACGAATCCCAATGTGTGATAGTGTAAGCTGATGTCAAACACAAGGGAAACCACTCAGTCAAAGACCCATGATACTGATGGATGCTGAGCACAAGGTGACCTATCAATAATGAAAATAGGGCTAGGGTGCGGCTCTAGGCCTGTCCTCAGAGCAAGATGTCACCGTCGATAAGGACAAGACCTACCAGCAAGAATTCAATGGAGACCTTCTCAAACCGGCATGAGTAAAGGACCAATATAACTAATGTGATGATAGACAAGACACTGACAACTAGGGATGACCGACTGAAAAATGAGTCAAGAGACACCACAGAGAGGCTGACTCAAACTAACTTCCCTTGAACAAAAGCACAGCTCAATGTGACTATGTGGCAACACATGATGACTCTGTATAAGTTAGTCATGCAGGAGGCACAAACGAACCCTCCATATGATTAGAAGAGATAACAAATCAGGGGAGAACGGACTCAATAAAAAGGTTAAGGTGTAGCTAAGTCAAACTAAATCCCGCCCAAACGGAGGAGACTTTGTTTTGAGTGATTTGTTCAAGGGTGACACAACTGACTCTAGCTGCCAACAATAAGTGGAAATATTGTCCCGTTCTCGCTCTTTTTGGAATATATAATTTTTTTTGTCTTTTTCTTTAAGCTGGAAAAAGAATAAAAGAATGTTATAGTACAATGGAAAGAACGAGTGTCAGTGGAACAGATGATCTAGTTCCTGGGATTGGAACAATCCTATGCTCAATGCAGGGAGGTGAAAACTGGTCAAAGACACTCAAATGTGTCTTCCTTCCATGGGTCAAGGTGTGTCAAGTTGCAGAAGTTAAGGGAATGCAAGTTTGACTTTGCAGTCGTCATGGTCAAAAGTTGGCTTAAACACGAGTCCAAGTGAAGCCGACCCAAGGCCAAAAGGTGCAAATGGTCAAAATGCAATGCAGTAGTACAACTCAACACAAAGGAGCCTCTAGGGTATAAGGCCAGAACGAAGCGAAGAAGCAAAGAGGAATGAGTCTTCATCGCATAAGTCATGGCGGGACTACAAAGGACTCCCGAGCCTACTCAAATCGAAGCAGCATGGGCAACAAATGTTAGTGAGGTGATAACTATGATGCCCATGAAAAGGATGGCTCTACCATCATGTCATGATTTAAAAATCGGCAAGTGAAGATGGTTTACGAACCATAACACGATGGGATTGACCCTATGGCAAGTGTATCGACAAATGGAGGCTAGTATGCATAATGAAACAAAAAAAATGGCTTCCCTAACCTATATGCCAGTGAGAAAACGATACCTGCCATGACGGGTCAGCAATCATGGAACCATCTCGAAATTGTCGAAAAAGCATCTAAAATGTCCTGAAAATCAAACCATTCTTGACATTCCAAGCTCCCAAGTTAAAAGTTACATGAGACAAAACAAAATCAAGTTTTGAAAAAAATTGACATTTTCAAAGCTTATAAAATAGTTTTTCGACTCACCATTATCACCGTTTGATTTGAGAGCAAAGGAGTGAAGCAAAAGGAGCAAGCATTGCCATTCGCCAAATTCGACCGTTCAAATCTTCCCAAAATCACCAGGTAACCCTTAAACTTATCTTGCACTCATTTGTGATTGGTTTTAGAATTTTTAATTCAAGTTTCACCATTGAATTATTGTCAAAAAATTTGTCGCGGCGTATACGCAGGTTGGCTATGTGAAACCCGCGTATACGCAGGCCCTAGACGTGACTATGTATGAAATGGACCCGCGTATACACGTGAAAACTTCAAAACAAAAATCTAACGGTCCAAATTTGTTTTTTCTTCAGGATGCCAGTCACTTGGAGGGAAAGAGAGCATTCCTTAGTGGATGATGAGGTTATGAATGATCCTAATGCCCTGGATGCCTTAAGAGGATGCGGTTTGCTAAAGTTCTTTAAAATGCCAAACATGAAAGCAAACACTCGCCTGCTCGAAATGCTCATTCACTACTGGAGCATCGAGGATGACTCATTTATGATTGATCAAATGCCACTCAAGATAGAGGTTGAGGATATTTATTTCATCACAGGCCTTTCCCAGAGGGGAGAGGTAGTACATTCCATAGGCAGATCACGAGGCAGTCTCTCTATCGAGGACTACGTGCATATATATTGCCCGGGTCATCCAGAAAAGGTTGGAAGTCAAATTCCAATCAAGCATGTGGAGAGTTTATCATTGAGGATCATCTTGTTCATTATAGCTAGAGTGAACGGATCAGCTTCCTTACACCAAGCTTCATGGCTAGCCATGAGCTTGGCGGTAGACTGTCTCACCACAGTCTTTGATTGGTGTACTCCTCTTCTTGCCAACCTGAAGAGCTAGCTAACTTCTATCAAGAAGGGGCAGACCAAAAACTTCGGGTATGGAACTATTTTGTGCTCTTTCTTCTTTGAGAGGGTCCCAGCACTCCGTCCTAGAGTATCAGTTTCGATCAGCACCCCATGAGATCCACGAATGGGTAGGTGGGCTAACTTGATGAAACGACTAGGAGGTGGGGACGTTCCACGGACTGCTTTCGATGATGACTTCTTCTCCTGGTGGGAGTAGCAGATCATCACCATAGACAACTACCCCTATGCTGGGTTGGACTTCCGAGGAGATCTTGATCTAGCTTTACCACCAACTGCAACATGGGGCGATATAGGTAACAAATGTTTTTGATTTTATGTTTTTTATGATTTTTCAAATATAATAATGAATTTTGAAAAATATTTTTTGATAGGATTCAAATGACTAATATGATGATCATGTTCCAGATATTGGGCCAGTATGACCAAATGGGTTCCCACGGCATGGATGTCGCGGCCGAGGTGCCGAAGAGGTGGCTGCAGACATAGAGCGACTTCTACACACAGTTCAGCGGCACTTGGTGAGACTAACTCACCGAGTACCGATGGAGGCTGTAGAGGATCTCCCTATAGACATGCAGCATCATGTGGTTGGCATGCCACGAGACTAGGTTCGCACTCTTAGGTGTGTGGCCAAAGCAGTAGTCGCATACTTAGCCACTCATCCTGAGTTGGGGCATTAGATGTACTGGACATGATTATGGGCATTTGAGTCCCAATTTTTGTATATTATTTTGGACACGCTTATGTACACTCGATATATTTTATATATATATATATATATATATATATATATATATATATATATATATATATAGATAGATATATATATATATATATATATATATATATATATATATATATATATATATATATATATATATATATATATATATATATATATATATATATATATACAGTTTCGACTTTTTGATGCTTGATTTTATTGTGATGAATGAATGATGTGCTAGTCTAATGCTTGATTAGCGATAGAATCAACTAACCAATTATGAGATCTTGGAATGTGAAAATAATTAATGTAAGTAAATGATCTTTTCAACAACCTCACCCTTAAATACTAGCGATATAAACATGGATCCCTTACCTGATAAATGTTATTCAATTATGACACTATCAATTGTGAATCAAGATAGACTACCAACAAATCAATTTCATAAGAAATTGCTTCGGATAGTAAATTAATGATGGCAGTATACTCAGCCATATTATTTGAAGTGGGACCAATGCATACTCCCCTTGACACCATCAATTGACCAGTTGGATAGTAGATTACCCAAGCTGCGGAAGCGAGGTTCCAAGTGTGTCGACTAGCACCATCGGCGAATCCAAAATAGACCAAGTCATCCATCAACACCTGCCACAGCAGACCAAAAAGTGTCGATATCAAAAACTCCCGATGAGATATGTACAAAAATACAAAATGTACAAAGAAGCCATTGCCTAGCTGCTACTTAAGCAAAGTACTTCTTGAGGTAGAGCCCATTTCGGGGCTCTGCCAGCTTGTTTCCTTCAAAATCGATTAACTCATACACTCCTTTTTCTAAAACTCATTTAATTATAAAGGGAACGTACCACATAGGCTTGAACTTTCCTATCCCCAAGGCATCCTTATCTTGGTCATAGACCAAAACAAGGTCGCCTACAGAAAAGACATGAGGACGGACAGCTTTATCGTACTGAGTTTTAACCCTTTTCTTATGAGCCTCATTGATTGTGGCAGCATCTCGACACTGCTCATCGAGGTGTTCCAAATGAAAGAGGCACTCTTCGAGACTAGAGGTCTCTGGAAGGAGCTCAATAGCTAACTTAAGAGATGGAATTTCACATTCAATAGGAAATATAGATTCCATCCCATAAACCAACTGAAAAGGTGTAAAACCTATAGCAGTGTTTACGGAGGTTCGGTATGCCCAAAGAGCCAGATACAACATAAGATGCCAATTGGACCGATTTTTGTCAATCGTCCTTTGCAGGATCGTCTTAAGGGTTTTGTTCACTGCCTCGACCTGTCCATTGTCCTGAGGATAATATGGAGACAAGTGCTCCTACCGGAAACCCAATTTAAGAGCCAATTCAAACATTAGTTGGTTTTGGAAATGACAGCCATGATCAATGACAATCTCTCTCGGGATACCGAACCTTGAGATAATCTGATTGAAAAGGAATAGTGTCATTGTTTCACTATCATTTTTATAAGTGGGCATGGCCTCAGCCCACTTCGTGAAGTAGTCTATAGCCACGATAATGTACTTTTGATTTGCTGCTAAAGGTGGATTACAAGTTGTAAAATCATTACCCCACTTAGTAAAAGGACCGACAGTGACAACGAGAAAAAGAGGAGTTGGATGTGTGCGCATCTTCCGAGTATAAACTTGACAGGGGTGACAATGTTTGACCACTTCAACACAATATTTGAAGAGCGAAGGCCAAAAATAGCTAGCACGTAAGATACACTGGGTTGTAGCAAGCCCTGAAAGATGACCACCACAAGCTCCATTGTGGCAATCATTGAGCACTGACTCTGCTTCCTCTAGGGTTAAATAGCACCGAAGGTTTGAATCAACCCCTCGACGATATAATGTATCACCAATGATGACATAGTTCTTAGCTGGATGACGTAACTTTCGACGTTCATCCTTAGATAAAGTAGAGGGAAACTTCGAAATCTGGAGATAGACAATGATATCTCCATACCAAGGATCGAGTGAAGAGATGAGGAATAAATGTTCATTGGGAAAACTTTCCTCATAAACAGTATCCTCTCCACAAGGCAGCTTGGAAATTAACTCCAAAAAAACCATAGATTTCTTAGACTTGGCGGACAAGACTCAAGATCAAGTTCTTGTAAAATGACTATCCATCAATTATATTTGCCCCAATCACTCGCCTACTGAGGACAAATGGGAATGGATTGACCGCTGCTAAGACAAAAGTTTTGCGTAGCAAGATATAATGACGAAACCGCTAGACAGCATGGACGGCTGCCAAAGCCAACTTCTCAACAGGATAATAGTAGAGTTCGGGACCTATCAAGCCTCAGCTCAAAGAATAAATCACATGCTCCATGAGAGCATCGTCTTCCTGAACGAGAACCATACCTATGGTTGATTCTGCTGTAGCGAGATATAAAAAGAAATCCCTACCATAATCTGTTGGACTCAAAAGCAGGGCAGAGACTAATGCCTTTTTCAAGGCATCGAACGATCATTGTGCAAAGTCATCCCATACATATGGAACTCATTTCCTTAGCAAACGAATAAACCCTTTAGTGATCTCGGCATAATTGGCTATAAACCTTCTTAAGAAATTAGCCTTCCCTTGAAGACTTTGAAGTTGTCGAATTGAGGACAGGGGAGGCAACTTAATTATTGCCTCTACCTTGAAGGGATCAACTCGAATCCCTTCGGTTGACACAATGAACCCTAACAACCAACCAAATGTAACCGCGAAAACACACTTATTAGGATTCAACCGGATCTTATAAAAATGACATCTCTCAAAAACCAAATGAAGGTGACTAGGATGATCAGTTCTCTTTCGAAAATGAGCAGCTAAATTGTCCAAGTATGCTTCGATGATATGTTTAATGTTGTGGAAAGCATATGACATGGCTCGCTGGAAGGTGGCTCGTTGGAAGGTAGCTCTAGCATTTTTAAGACCGAAAGGCATCTTTCTGTATGCAAAGGTACCCCAGGGACATATAAAAGTTGTCTTATGCTGATCTTCAGGACGGATAGAGATCTTATTATAATTGGAAAATTTGTCCATGAAGGAGAAAATCTCATTACCCGTGCACTCATCAATAATCTGATCAATAAATGGCGTGGGGTAGTTATCTTTGGGACAAGCTCTGTTTAGGTCTCTAAATTCAATGCATACTCAAATTGTTCCTTGCCTTTTATCTACAGGGACTAAATTAGAAACCCAATCCGTAAGAGGAACAAGGTATATAAAACCCGCCTTTAGTAGCTTCTCTACTTCAGCTTTAATGGTTGCTGCTTTCCTAGGATTAACCGGCCAAAGCTTCTGACAAATTGGTTTAGCATTTTCATACATCTTGATCTCATGATGAACTATGGATGGATCAATGCCAGGAATTTCTTCATAAGACCAAGTGAATACATCTCGAAACTCCTTAAAAAGGTCGGTGTAAATTTGAATTTCTTCAGGGAACATTCAGCTCCGATGAAGAGATTCTCGATCACATTAGGTTTCCTAGAGATGTTTATAGATATCATTTTTGAAATCACCAACATATTACCTTTGGCACGAAAGTGTTGGAGCCAAAGGATTTGATACCGTATAAACATCACTAGTAAATAGCTCGAAGAACCTAGATTCTACTTCCGAAAACTGAGGAAGAAAACATGAACGATGGTGTAAGTCTTCCCAAGGTCAATCTACACCCATCATTACTTCTAGGATTGCTTCCTCTGATGGTAAAACCGTGTCTAAGCAGTCCATAGCGGAGGTAGAATCAAGGGTCCAAGTCAGGGCCACATCACCATCTAGCTCCTCCTCAGAGAAAGGAGTAGAATGGTTGTCTGCAGAGTTGATGATAGACTGATATCTAGGCTCTGCTACAGATATAGGAAATGCCATTCCACCAACTTTTCCTTCAGCTAATGTGCTTGTAGGTGAAGGCAAGGTCCAAGGGTCTGAAAAATAATGGGTTTGGAAGAACTCTTCCCGTGAAGACTCCTTGGATGATGAAACGACATTTATTTTAGTGATAGGAGAGGGGAAATCAAATGTACCCATCAATGAAGAATACATCCCAACTCCTAGATTCTCAGTAGGCGGACAAGGGTTATCCACTAAAGGAATAGTAAAATCTGAAGTTGCTCGAGGATAAACTAGAGAATAATCAAATTGATGAACCTTGATGATTTTCCCCTCATGAGGAAAGCAAATGACATCGCGCATGGACTCTAAGCCAGATCCTCAACAATGGAGTAATTCTAGGTAGCCCTAGCATTAGGATTGATATTCGTGTGTTTAGCGGAACCTTTTGGTATCCGTGGTATAGTCTCGACAAGGGGTCGCTCAATATGAAGGTCAGTATTTCCGGGAGCAGTTGGGTATACACAGACCCACGTACACACGCGTTTATCTCAGGGCAATGTTGCGTATAGGGAGTAAAACATTGTTTTTAAAGTATTTGGACCAAGTCTGGAAGGAGGGGTTGCCCTAGGCCATGAGTGCAACATCACAACATCAAGAGTGAGATTTGGAGCTATAACAAGCATCCAGGAGGATTGTACTGAGAGCTGGTTAGCTGTGGGAGCTAATGCTTTGTGTAATTCTAATGTATTTCCACCTTGTATGATAATACAGATAGCGGGGTTTTTAGCTGAGGCTTTCCCCAGAGTATTCTTTTATGTTTCATGTGTATTGATTCTTCTTCTCTATTATATGTGTTCTGCTTGATCTTGCTCAATATTTAAGCTTCCGCAAAGAAAATTGATAGTAGAAGTAGATTATAGTATTTTTCTTTGGTATATTGCATTATCGATTTAATCTACAGTCAGATTTTCTACATAGATCTTAGAGGTAGATTTGTAGAGAATTTGCAGGAAATTCTACATTGTATCAGAGATAGCTGATCTATAGAGAAATTTCTACATGGTATCACAGCAAAGGTTATCAGAGTTGTGAACAGTATACGGAGAAGAGAATTCAAAGTTTAAAGTTCAGGGTTGCAGTACAAATCGAGCTCATCTCATACTTCAGGTTGGTCAATGGCATTCTATGGCTTGAGACTCGAGTATGCCTTGGATGGAAGTGCAAATTACATAGCATGGAAATATCACATGGAGGCTGTATTAGAAGACAACAGCTTGAAGGATTTCATTGATCAAGAAATCCCAAAGCTAAGTTCAACTAATGCACAAGAGTTGGCTGAATGGAAGAAGTTTGTGGCGAGGGCGAGATGGATCATCCTTGAGGGATTCAAGACCATATTGTCTCAAGTCTCCATGGGAAGGACACTCCATATTCAATGTAGAAGACATTGAAGGACCTCTACCAGAACAGTAGCAACCAAAGAAAATTGGCGCTCAAGGACAAGCTTCGAAGAATCAAGATGGAGAACGATGATACTATTTCCACATATCTGAACAAGCTCACCACCTGTAGAGATGAGCTTGGAAGTGTGGGAATAACTATTGTCGATGATGATATGGTGAGCGTTGCTCTCTTCGATCTTCCAAAGAGCTGGCATAGCTACCAGGACTCTGTGAATGGAAGGGAGAAACCTCCGAATTGGGAATGACTGTGGTTGGATCTCATGCAGGAGGAGATCAGGAGGAGCACACGAGATGGTTCTTCATCCAAGGAGGATGAAGAAAATATGGCCTTAGCAAGTAAGGTAAGGAAAGGGAAGAAGAAGGATTCTCCCTAATCGAATTCTTCTCACAAAGGGAAGAAGGGTGACAAATCTAAAATGAGATGCTTTAATTGTCATGAGATGGGTTATTATGTGACTAATTGCCCATCGAAGAAGTCCAAGAAGGGATCCTCAGATGGATCTGAAGGTGAGGCATTGGCCTCTCAGTTCAAAATGGACTTCACCCTCATCGCATGCATGGTGTCTTCAATGATGTTTTGTGGTTGGTTTCTTGACAGTGGAGCCTCATTCCACATGACCGGCGATAAAAGTTTATTCAGTACCTTGGAGGAGAAAGACCTCAAGATACTCATAGAGATGGGTGACAATGAAAGGTATAGTGTTTCAGGAGTGGGCACGGTTGCTTTTCAGAGGGAGCATGGAGCTCTTATCACCTTGATAGATGTGAAGTATGTGCTTGGGCTGAAGAAGAATTTGGTATCGATCGCGATGTTGGAGGACAAAGGCTATGATGTTGTCTTCAGTAAGGGAAAGGTTTTCCTTAGACACATCACCACGGGTCAGGTGAAACAGATCGCTTCATGGGTACATAACCTGTATGCTTTTGAGGTTCAAGATGCATGCAAATCCTTGAGGAGCAAGGCAAAGGTTAGATACTTGGTGGTTGAGAGGGAGAGTAAATTACCTCTCAACCTGCAGTCCCAGAAGAAGTCTCAGAAAATTGAGGAGGAGCCACAATTGGAGATGCTGAGAGGAGACCAAGTGGAGGCATCCACTCATGCAGAGACCTCCATTAGGGGGAAATTTCGAGCCAAGTGGGGAAAGGGAGCACATGCATCCATACCTCCAGGTGTGAGGTGGGGCAATGTGAAGTGATAGTCCCAAGAAGGTTGAAATTGGGCAGGGTTCATTGAGAGGTTTTATCTCATTGATCGTACCTTGCTACGGGAGCCCAAAGTACATAATAGTGGGAGGAATCAGTGGGATTGATGCAGTCAGAGATCAAAGTGACAAAGGCTAGAGCAGTTAGATACTAAAGAGTGCAAAGAAGGATTGACAACAGTGTAGAAAGGCTGAGTCAGTAGAATTGCAGAGTTTTTTAGTCGACAGAGGCAATAGCAGTCAAAGATTTTGATGGCAGATGCATCATACTGATTCAGGTTGGATGTTTTTTTATTTCTAGAGTTACTGGAGAAAAAACACTAGAGAGAAGTGTTGCATGTAGAACATTCCAAAGGTTCAGGATCGGGATCAAGTTGAATTCCTTTCTTGTTGAGAGGGAATGTTGAAAATAGAAACAAGAAATGCTAAAAATAGCATTCAGAATATTCCAATTTTGATTTGTCCTTGAATTAGAATTGAGAATTAAAATTTGAATTTAGTCTCACTGGCTTCTTGGAAAACAATTAATTAATTCATCTTGAGTTAATTAGTTGGAGAAATTCAAGCTAGAAGTCTTTGGGAAGTCATGCAACATGTAGAAATTCCCAATGTAGATCACCTGATAATGCAATATACTAAAGCAAAATACTTTATCTACTTCTACAAACAAACTTGTGGAAGCTTAATCGATTTTGAGCAAGATAAAATAGAACACATATAACAGAGAATGAGAAATCAATCACACATGAACACAAAAGAATACTCTGGGTAAAGCCTCAGCGAAAAAACCCTATCTCTATATTATCATACAAGTGGAAATATCTCCAAATTACACAAAGCTTTAGCTCACAAGCTATCTAGCTCTCAGTACAATCCCTCAAATGTTGCTCATAGACTGAATAGACACAACATATGCCTTCCCTCAGTCCTCCAAGCCTCCTATTTCCTTGCACAGTTTCTCCTGGGTCCTCTGGCTGCCACCTGTGTGAATTCACCTCTCACACAACTCACCAAACTCAGAAGTAACTGCGCAATCTCCAAGGAATGAATTCCTTCTGCATGCAAGAGATATCCTCAATGGAATATTCCTGCAACTGATAGTACACTGTCCCATCATCTGATCTCAACTGGGTCTCTGACTGAACTGACATGCATGAGTTATATCTGAAGTGCAGTAGTTACATGCATGCATGCATTAACTAACTGAACTCACAATCACTTCCACAAATTGTTGGAACTAATCTAACTGGACTTAACTCAGTTAACTGAGCTAACTAATTACAACTCAAAGTACAACTCATCCTGATCACTTAATTAAGGGATAACTTCCTCAATCAAAGGGAAAAATTTTGCATGTGTTCACATAGACTTCATGTTTGATTTTCTCCCACTAATTAACTCAAGATGAATTAATTAATTATTTTTCAAACAACTGCTAAGATCAAATTCAAATTTTAATTCTCAATTTTAGTTCAGGGAGTAACTAAAATTGGAATGTATCCCGAAATGCTATTTATAGCAATGTTATTTTTAGCACTTCTATATTTAGCATTTCTTGTTGCTATTTTAAACACTCCCTCTCAACAAGAAAGGGATTATTTGTCACCCCAATCCTGTCTCTGTGGAACTCGAATTTGCATTTTGACAATGCCTTAGTCAAAATATCTGCATCCTGCTCCTTGGTCGAAACATACAGCAACAACATGATCCTCTTCACCACACAGTCTCGAAGATGATGATACTGGATATCAATGTGCTTGGACCTGTCATGAAATACTGGATTCTTAGAGGGTTTGATACAAATCTGATTATCGCAATAAATCACAATTAGATCCATCCTCTGACCAAAAAATCCAACTAGAACTTTCCGCATCCAAATGGCCTCACATGCTGCTTGACTGGCAGCCATGTATTCAATCTCTATTGAGCTAAGTGCAACTAACCTCTGTTTCCTACTGTATCAAGAAACTGTAGTTAAACCAAGGTTGAAAATTCCTCCTGAAGTGCTCTTCTGGTCTGGTGGACTCCCTGCCCAATCTGCATCTATGAAGCCTTGAAGCTTTACTCCCTCTGTACGTCTGTACCAAAATCCATACTGAGATGTGCCTCTGAGGTATCTCAGAACATGCTTCACTGCCTTCCAAAACAGCTTGGTAGGCTTAACCATAGCTTGACTCAGCTGGCTCACCGCAAAGCACAAATCTGATCGTGTGTTCACTAGATACATCAATGAACCCACAAGCTATTGATAAACAGTAGTAGCTACTACCTCACCTAAAGTAGCATCCTTCTTCCTCCAGCTACCAACTAGAGGAGTCTGCATGGGCTTGCACTTCTCCATGTGGAATCGCCTGAGTATCTCATTGGCATACTTGCCTTGAGACACAAACACTTCCCCATCCTTCTGCCACACTTCCATGCCTAGAAAGTACTGCATAAGACCCATGTCTTTCATCTTAAACACTCTTGCAAGGTCCTCCTTGCAAGACTTAATCAACTGATCATCACCTGTCAATATCAGATCATCAACATAAAGAACAATGGCTTACCTTCTACCATGATGTGGTAAAGGTTCGCATCTGCTTCACTCTTTGTAAAGCCTAACCCGTGAAATAGTTGTTGATCCTGGTGTACCAAGCACAAGGTGCTTCCTTCAACCCGTACAAAGCTCTCTTGAGTTGGCACACATGCGACTCACGATCGAAGGTCTCAAATCCTTTCAGCTGCTCAATGTACACCTCTTCCTCAATCTTGCCATTGAGGAATGAAATCTTCACATCCATCTGATGGATCTTCCAACCTATCTGAGTTGATAATGCCAACATTGATCTGAGAGATGAGTACCTTGATACAGGAGCAAAAGTCCCCTCATAGTCGATCCCCTCGACCTGTGAGAAACCACGGGCAACAAACCTTGCCTTATGTTTCTCCACACTGCCATCAGCTGCGTGCTTTACCTTGTAAATCCTTTGGGAACTCACTACTGACTTGTCCTCTAGTCTTGGGACAACATCCCAAACACTGTTCCAAACGATGGAGTCGTACTCCTCCACCATATCATCAACCCAGACTAGTTGATGCACTGCTTCCTCAAAGGAAGAAGGTTTGGTCTCTACACACTCCCCAACTTTTGAGAATAAGGTTCAGTCTCTACACACTCCCCAACTTTTGAGAAGAAGGTTCGGTCTCTACACACTCCCCAACCAGGGCCATGTAACCAGTGTACCACTCGGGTGATCTCCTCTGTCTGTGATGAGAGGATGGTTGTCCCACATTCTCTCTTGCATCCATCACCAATCTATCAGCTTCCCTTGAGCATTTTCGCCCATCTCTGGAAGACTCTGCATGAGTGGATGTCTCCACTCCCGGATCCTCTGCATGCGGCTACTTTGCATCTGTCTGAGGCTCCTCCTCCTTAGGAACTAAAATTTCCTCCTCTGCATGTAACTTGAGCTCCCTTTCAAGGGACACTCGCATGGCTTTCTGCTTGTCGAACTTCAGATCTCTGTGTACCATTGTCCTCTGACTGGTACCTAATAGTTGTGGGGTGTATCAGTGTACCCCACAAGTATTCCCAACTCAGTTTTTGGATCTAGCTTCTTCCAGGCATCTTTGGTCACATGGCAATAAATCGATGATCCAAAGATCCTGAAGTGACTCACATCTGGTCTCTTCTTGGAGAAGGCCTCCATTGGTGTCTTCATCCCTAGTATATGATGCGGGCTTCTATTCTACAAGTATACTATTGTATTGCATGCCTCAGCCCAAAAATGAAGTGGTAGGCTTTGGTCATGCAGCATCCACAATCAATCTATTCTTCCTTTCGGCCACCCCATTCTGCTGTGGGTTATGGGGTGCCATCAACTCCCATTTAATTCTTTTTGCTGCACCGAAGTCCTTAAACTGTTGGGAGACATACTCTCCACCATTGTCACTACACAAGGCCCTTATTTTCTTTCCAGATTCTTTCTCTGCCAAGGCTTTGAACTCACAAAACCTTAGGAAGGTTTGATCCTTCTTCTGCATGAAGTAGATCCAACATCTACAAGAAAAATCATCAATAAAATAACATAGTACCTTTGTTTAGCGGTGGAGGCTATAGAGAATGGTCCACACACATCTGTATGAACTCACTCCAAGATTGCTCCAGCTCTACTGTCTCCATCCTAAAAGGAACATTTTTCATACTTACCCAAGGTACAACCTTTGCATGTATCCACTTGCTCTAGTTTGCCCTTGGGAAGTCCGGTAGAAATTTGCTGCATGATCTTCAAGGCCTCGTGGTGCAAGTGGCCCAATCTTCTATGCCAAAGCTCACCAACATCTTGGCTTTGTACCAACTCCGCTTTGGAACTCAATGCAGCACAGTCATCTACCTCCAGCTTATAGAGATTCTTTACTCGAATCCCAATCCTCTTGGTCTGCCCAGTGCCGATATGCCTCAGGAATTCCTTTCCTTTACTAAAGACTACATCATAGCCTTTATCTTCCAACATAGTGACAGACACAGGATTCTTCTTCAGACCAGG
This sequence comes from Pinus tabuliformis, assembly GCA_031772625.1. NCBI lineage: Eukaryota > Viridiplantae > Streptophyta > Pinopsida > Pinales > Pinaceae > Pinus > Pinus tabuliformis. The sequence continues at coordinate 552,527,231 of CM062813.1, read as the reverse complement.
CACATACTTTACATCAGTCAAGGTGAGAGGAGCTCCATGATCCCTCTGAAACACAACCATACCTTCACCTGAAACACAGTACTTTCCATCATCACCCATCTTGATGCGCATCTGGAGGTCCTTCTCCTCCAAGGTACTGAATAGATTCTTGTCGCCGGTCATGTGGAATGAAGCTCCACTGTCCAGGTACCAAACACATCCCACCATCGATGAAACCATGCATGCAATGAGGGTGAAATCCAATTCGAACTATGAGGCCGGTGCCTCACCATCTGATCCCTTTGAGGATCCCTTCTTGGATTTCTTCTATGGACAATTCGTAGCATAATGGCCCACCTCATGACAATGAAAGAATCTCACTTTCGATTTGTCAATCTTCTTCCCACCATGGGAAGAAATTGATTTGGAATGGGATGCCTTCCCTTTCCCTTTCCTCGCCTTACTCACTAAGACTAGATTCTATTCATCATCTTGCTTTAATGAAGATCCATCTCTAGTGCTGCTTCTTATCTCCTCTTACATCAGATCCGACCAAAGTCATTCCCAATCTGGCAGTTTCTCTCTTCCATTTACCGAGTCTCGGTAGCTATGCTAGCTCTTAGGAAGACCGAGGAGAGCAAGACTCACCATGTCATCATCAACTATCGTGATCCCTACACTTCCAAGCTCATCCCTGTAGGTGGTGAGCTTGTTCAGATATGTAGAGATCATGTCACCCTTTTCACACTTGATTTTCTGAAGCTTGTCTTTCAGCACCAGCTTTCTCTGATCACTGCTATTCTAATATAGATCCTCCAATGTTTTCCACATTGAAAACGGTGTCTCCTTCCCATGGAGACTCAAGACAATGTGGTCTCGAACTCCCTCCAGAAGGATTCTCCTTGCTCTAGCCACACATTTCTTCTATTCCGCCAATTCTTGGGCATTAGCAGCTGCTGGCTTGGGGACTTCTTGATCAATGAAGTCCTTCAAACCGTTCTCCTCTAATAAATTTCCATGCAATCCTTCCAGGATATATAATTCGAGCTTCCATCAAGGGCATACTCGAGTCTCAAACCGTTGAACGCCATTGGTGAAATTTGAGATGTGATAATAATTTGAATTCTATAATCAGGAACTTCAACCTTCTAACTTTTCCCTTATTTATATATTGTTCTTCTATTTGATCAACTTGCCTCTAATACCATGTAGAAATTCCCACTATAGATCACCTAATAATGCAATATACTAAAGCAAAATACTTGATCTACTTCTACAAACAAACTTGCGGAAGATTAATCGATTTTGAGCAAGATCAAATAAAACACATATAACAGAGAATGAGAAATCAGTCACACATGAACATAGAAGAATACTCTGGGGAAAGCCTCAGCTAAAAACCCCTATCTTTATATTATCATACAAGTGGAAATATCTCCGGATTACACAAAGCATTAGCTCACAAGCTATCCAGCTCTTAGTACAATACCTCAAATGCTGCTCATAGACTGAATAGACACAACATATGCCTTCCCTCAGTCCTCCAAGCCTCCTATTTCTTTGCACAGTTTCTCCTGGGTCCTCTGGCTACCACCTGTGTGAATTCACCTCTCACGCAACTCACCAAACTCAGAAGTAATTACACAATCTCCAAGGAATGAATTCCTTTTGCATGCAAGAGATATCCTCAATGGAATATTCCTGCAACTGATAGTACATTGTCCCATCATCTAATCTCAATTGGGTCTCTAACTGAACTGACATGCATGAGTTATTTATGAGAGAATATTCAGTTATCTGAAGTGCGGTAGTTACATGCATGCATGCATTAACTAACTGAACTCACAATCAGTTCCACAAACTGTTGGAACTAATCTAACTAGACTTAACTCAGTTAATTGAGCTAACTAATTACAACTCATCTTGATCACTTTAATTAAGGGATAATTTTCTCAATCAAAGGGAGAACTGTTGCATGTCTTCACATAGACATCATGTTTGATTTTCTCCAACTAATTAACTCAAGATGAAGTAATTAATTATTTTTCAAACAGCTGCTCAGATCAAATTCGAATTTTAATTCTCAATTTTTGTTCAAGGACCAACTAAAATTGGAATGTATCCTGAAATGCTATTTATAGCAATGTTATTTTTAGCACTCCTATATTTAGCATTTCTTGTTGCTATTTTCAACACAACATTTATCCCTTAAATTAAGGAGATCATCCCTTAATTAAGGAGATAATGATGAATTGTATTTGAGTTGTAATTAGTTAGCTCAGTTAACTAAGTTATGTCCAGTTAAATTAGTTCCAAACTGTTTGAGGAACTAATTGTGAGTTCAGTCAATTAATTCATGCATGCATCAAACTAGTGTACTCCAGATAACTGAAGATTCTCTCATAAATGACTCATGCATGTCTATTCTGAGAAAGACCCATTTGAGATTAAAGACATGGACATTGCACTATCAGTTGCATGACTTTTCCTATAAAGGAAACTCATCCATGCAAAAGGAATAAGGTTCCTTGAGGATTGTGTAGCTTTACAGGGTGTGAGATCTATGTGAATGAGCAACGTTACACTTGGTAACAGTAGGATCACCCAGGAGAAACAGCGAAAGGAAATAGGAGGCTTGGAGGGTAGAGGAGAATGTTTGTGAGAAGCCTTGTTTTCCTGTGAGCATCCAGGAGGATTGTACTAAGAGCTGGTTAGCTATGGGAGCTAATGCTTTGTGTAATTCTTATGTATTTCCACCTTGTATGAAATACAGATAGCGGGGTTTTTAGCTGAGGCTTTCCCCAGAGTATTCTTCTGTGTTTCATGTGTATTGATTCTTCTTCTCTGTTATATGTGTTTCGCTTGATCTTGCTCAATCTTTAAGCCTCCACAAAGAAAATTGATAGTAGAAGTAGATTATAGTATTTTGCTTTGGTATATTGCATTATCGAGTTAATCTACAGTTAGATTTTCTACATAGATCTCAGAGGTAGATTTGTAGATAATTCGCAGGAAATTCTACATGGTATCAGAGCTAGCTGATCTATAGAGAAATTTCTACATGGTTATAGAGCAAAGGTTATCGGAGATGTGAACAGTATACGGAGAAGAGAATTCGAAGTTTAAAGTTTGGGGTTGTAGGTACAAATCGAATTCATCTCATAATTCAGGTTGTTCAATGGCATTCTATGGCTTAAGACTCGAGTATACCTTGGATGGCAGCACGAATTACATAGCATGGAAAGATCGCATGGAGGTTGTATTAGAAGACAATGGCTTGAAGGATTTCATTGATCAAGAAATCCCAAAGCCAGGTTCAACTAATGCACAAGAGTTGGCTGAATGGAAGAAGTGTGTGGCAAGGGCGAGATGGATCATCCTTGAGGGAGTTCGATACCATATTGTCTCGAGTCTCCATGGGAAGGACACTCCATATTTAATGTGGAAGACATTGAAGGACCTCTTCCAGAACAGCAGCAACCAGAGGAAATTGGCACTCAAGGACAAGCTTCGAAGAATCAAGATGGAAAACGGTGATACTATTTCCACGTATCTGAACAAGCTCACCACCTATAGAGATGAGCTTGGAAGTGTGGGAATAACTACTTTCGATGATGATATGGTGAGCCTTGCTCTCCTCGGTCTTCCAAAGAACTGGCATAGCTACCAGGACTCTGTGAATGGAAGGGAGAAACTGTCAGATTGGGAACGATTGTCATCGGATCTCATGCAGGAGGAGATCAGGAAGAGCACACGAGATGGTTCTTCATCCAAGGAGAATGAAGAAAATATGGCCTTAGCTTGTAAGGCAAGGAAAGGGAAGGAGAATGATTCTCATCCCAAATTGAATTCTTCTCATGGAGGGAAGAAGGGTGACAAATCTAAAGTGAGATGCTTTAATTGTCACGAGATTGGTCATTATGCGACTAATTGCCCATCGAAGAAGTCCAAGAATGGATCCTCAGATGGATATGAAGGTGAGGCATTGGCCTCTCAATTTGAAATGGACTTCACCCTCATCACATGCAAGGTGTCTTCGATGATGGGTTGTGGTTGGTTTCTTGACAGTGGAGCCTCATTCCACATGACCGGCGATAAAATTTTATTCATTACCTTGGAGGAAAAAGACCTCAAGATACTCATAGAGATGGGTGACGATGAAAGGTATAGTGTTTCAGGAGTGGGCATGGTTGCTTTTTAGAGGGAGCATGGAGCTCTTATCACCTTGATAGTTGTGAAGTATGTGCCTGGACTGAAGAAGAATTTGGTATCGATCGCGATGTTGGAGGACAAAGGCTACGATGTTGTCTTCAGTAAGGGAAAGGTATTCCTTAGACACATCACCACAGGTCAGATGAAACAGATTGGTTCACGGGTACAAAACCTGTATGCTCTTGAGGTTCAAGATGCATGCAAAGCCTTGAGGAGCAAGGCAAAGGTTAGATACTTGGTGGTTAAGAGGGAGATTGCATTACCTCTCAACCTGTAGTCCTAGAAGAAGTCTCAGACAATTGTGGAGGAGCCACAATTGGAGATGTTGAGAGGAGACTTGGTGGAGGAATCCACTCATGTAGAGACCTTCAGTAGGGGGGAATTTTGAGCCAAGTGGGCAGAGGGAGCACATGTAGCCATACCTCCAGGTGTGAGGTGGGGCGATTTGAAGTGATAGTCCCAAGAAGGCTGAAATTGGGCAGGGTTCATTGAGAGGTTTTATCTCATCGATCATACCTTGATACGGGAGCCCAAAGTACATAGTAACAGGAGGAATCAATGGGATTGATGCAGTCAGAGATCAAAGTGACAGAGGCTAGAGCAGTTAGATACTAAAGAGTGTAGAGAAGGATTAACAATAGTGCATAAAGGCTGAGACAACAGAAGCACAGAGTTTTTCAATCGACAGAGGCAATATTAGTCAGAGATTTTGATGACAGATGCATCATACTGATTTAGGTTGGATTTTATTTTTTATTTTTGGAGTTGTTGGAGCAAAAACACTAGAGAGAAGTGTTGCATGCAAAACATTCCAAATATTTAGGATCGGGATCGAGTTGAATTCGTTTCTTGTTGAGAGGGAGTGTTGAAAATAGCAACAAGAAATGCTAAAAATAACATTCAAAATATTCCAATTTTGATTTGTCCTTGAATTAGAATTGAGAATTAAAATTCGAATTTAGTCTCACTAGTTGCTTGGAAAATAATTAATTAATTCATCTTGAGTTAATTAGTTGGAGAAATTCAAGCTAGAACTCTTTGTGAAGTCATGCAACAATTATCACTTAAATTAAGGAGATTATCCCTTAATTAAGGAGATAAGGATGAGTTGTATTTGAGTTGTAATTATTTAGCTCAGTTAACTGAGTTATGTCTAGTTAAATTAGTTTTAAACTGTTTGAGGAACTAATCGTGAGTTCAGTCAGTTAACAGATGCATGCATCAAACTAGTGTACTCCAGATAACTGAATATTCTCTCATAAATAACTCATGCATGTCTATTCTGAGAAAGACCCAGTTGAGATTAAAGACAGGGACATTGTACTATCAGTTGCATGAGTTTTCCTATAAAGGAAACTCATCCATGCAGAATGAATAAGGTTCCTTGAGGATTACGCAGTTTTACAGGGTGTGAGATCAATGTGAGTGATCAGTGTTACACTTGGTAACAGTAGGATCACCCAGGAGAAATAGCACAAAGAAATAGGAGGCTTGGAGGGCAGAGGAGAAGGTTTGTGAGAAGCCTTGTTTGCCTGTGAGCATCCAATAGGATTGTACTGAGAGCTGATTAGCTGTGGGAGCTAATGCTTTGTGTAATTTTGATGTATTTCCACCTTATATGATAATGCAGATAGCGGGGTTTTAGCTGAGGCTTTCCCCAGAGTTTTCTTCTGTGTTTCATGTGTATTGATTCTTCTTCTCTATTATATGTGTTCCGCTTGATCTTGCTCAATATTTAAGCTTCCACAAAGAAAATTGATAGTAGAAGTAGATTATAGTATTTTGCTTTGGTATATAGCATTATCGAGTTAATCTACAGTCAGATTTTCTACATAGATCTCAGAGGTAGATTTGTATAGAATTTGCAGGAAATTCTAAATTTCATTTATGAATATGTGGATGCACTTTATGCATATATGTTATGGATGACATGTTGAATATATATATGTTTGTGTGTGTTGTTCTCTAGAATGAATGGTACTATTAGATAAACTAAGCACGAGCTTCTGAACTGGAAATAAGATGGTGTGTGAATAACTTGTTGGTGTTGATCACAGAACAGTAGAGGCACAAATGTGTAATAAACCATATGATTTAAGAAAAGTCTTTCGGTAGAAATCACATAGGAGCAACTTTTGGCCGACGCGTTTCGAACCAACAAGTGTGGTTCATTATTAGGACCAGATGAAGAGGCAGACCATGGCAAAGGCTTAAATACAGAGCAATGTAGAGACATAATTTCAAGTAACGGCTATATTTGAACAATAATATTTAAATTATGATATTAATATATCAATATATTAAAAACAAATATTATTAAGTAACAGCTATATTAAACGGCTAGTTTTTGGAAAATAATATTATTTTCCCTCCCTTGTCAAAGATAGCCATTTTTTCTTCTGACCGTTAGGTTGACCTAGGTTCTTATTTAACCTTCCTCTGAGATCTGTCTCTTCATCTTGTCCTGAAGATGAACCACAATGGCTGGTTCGAAATGCGTCAACCAAATACTCTCTATGTGATTTTTTTCAAAAATTCTCATGAATTAATAATATTTAAATTAATTTATTAAAACCAAATATTACTAGTTTTTGAAAAATAATATTTAAATAATGATGTTAGTTTATTAAATTAATAAACTAACATCATTATTTAAATATTATTTTTCAAAAACTAGTAATATTTGGTTTTAGTAAATTAATTTAAATATTAATTTTCAAAAACTAGCCGTTTAATATAGCCGTTACCTATTAATATTTTTAATAAATTAATAAACTAATATCATTATGTAAATATTCTTTTTCAAAAACTAGTCGTTTAATATAGTTGTTACTTAATAATATTTGTTTTTAATATATTAATTTATTTATATCATAATTTAAATATTATTGTTCAAATAAAGTCGTTACTTGAAATTATGTCTCTACATTGCTCTCTATTTAAGCCTTTGCCATGGTCTGCCTCTTCATCTAGTCCTGATGATGAACCACACTTGTTGTTTTGGAATGCGTCGGCCAAAAATTTCTCTTATGTGATTTCTACCAAAAGAATTTGCTTAATTCATTATGGATCATAGAAGCCTGAATATAGAAACAATATGATAATAAGAACCAAGCTATAGTGCTAAACTGAACCTTAAGTCGAATGAAATGCTTAAATGTAATGAAAACAACACATAAATTAATAATAAATAAACATAAGGCCATGTTGCACGCCACAACAAAATCCATAAGAGCTTGGAAGAAAACTTGAAACAATGGTCTCAGAGACCACTTATTAATATGAAAAACTTGCATTAAAGATCGTCTTCTCAGTCGGGCCTGAATCACTTACATCCATTTATTTGCAGTTACAAGTTGCTTATCGCTCGATAGGCATTTTGTGAGCATTGAGGGTTGTTTCTGTTAAAAAATGTAACTAGTATTGGTCTTCATAATTGTATTTGAGTCATGATGTAATGTATTTCTAAAAAGAAAGAAAAAGAAATTTTATTATGAAAGAAATTGACTTATTAAAGCATGTGTTTCATGCTTGCTTCAATGGTTAACATGTCAAAGCCTTCATTGTAGGCTTCTAGGATTTATGTCAAGTGTCCTTGTCTATGTCATAATGTAAAAGAACCTTCTTGGGCTTCATCTATCAAGAAATATATTTATTTTAATGTAAAATAGGTCTTTGAATTTAGGCTTCTGTGATCCATATCAATTTTGAGAAGAATCTTTGGCGAAAATCACATAGAGATATTTTTGTCAACGCGTTTCGAACCAACTAGTGTGGTTCATCATCAGGACAAGTTGAATGAGCAGATCTTGCTATGCATTATAAATAGATAGGGCAGAATATCCAATGACCAAATTTCTAGATCAGGTAACGGCTAAAATGACAACAGCTAGATTTGACCGGGAAACGGCTAGCTTGACTATGAAGGGTATAAACATTATTTATTCAAATAAGTTAATTCGGTTATTAATTTTCTTATTAAAATAAACATAAATGGACAATTTTATAATTATAAATATATATTAGAATAAGTGAGTTAATATACTATAATCATAAAATAATCAAAGTAATTATATATAAATATTAAAAATAGAGTATTCTATAAATAGTTAATTATATTTTAAATAAAATATAAGTTGATTATATTTTAATTAAAATATAAGTCAAAGGGACACCTTTTAGGTCTTTTAGGTCTCCTCCACCAAGTTAGCCTCAAGAAGGACAAATCAGCCTCATCAAGGGAATTCGACCTCACACAAACAATATATAAAGGCAACAATTTGACCTCCTTTTTAGCATCAACTCAAGAAGTTAGATCTACAGTTGTTGGATGTAGAAAAAGGGTGTGACTTTCAAGGAAGAGGAAGAAAACCCTAGCGAAGAAGAAGGAAGTTTTTTTTCAAGAAAAAGGAAGTTGAAATTTCTCTCTCCTTGTATCACACGTGCGATGTTACTAGGCCAAAATTTTGGAGTAGCTAGGAGTCAAAACTATGGATTTTTGTTAGGCTAAAATTCTGGAATAGTTGGGGGCGGAACTTCTAGATTATTGTTGGGTTGTAGTTGTTAGACAAGAAGAGACTAATAAAGTTTGTTAAATCATATTGGAAGGTTGACTTGGTGGAGGTGGAATTTTTTTTTGTCAGGTCTAAGGTCTCGGTCTATCTCAATTTTATTAGTCAAAGAGTTTGACGAGGTTTTCCCCTAGAGAGGGGTTTTAGCTGTAGCTAAGTGCCTACATTTGGTGTCATTGATCATCATGTTTTTTATTTGATGATTTCTCGATGAAAAGAAGATAAAATAAGAACATAAATAATATAATAAGAATAGAAGAATAACACCAAGTAATTATCAACATAATAAAATCTTTCTGCCTTTCTGATTTTCTAACATGGTATCAAAGCTAAGCTGAAGGAGGATAGGAAAAAGGTAGCTCGAATATCTACTGAAAGAATCAAACAAAAAGTATCATATAAGAAGAGTAAGGTCTATGATCTATTATTGAATGTTAGTTTTGTTGTGGTAATTTCAATTACAGATTTATAAACATGTGCTTGTTCATTGCTTCTTGTGCATGGTTCTCTTATGGTCATTATGATTGTAAACAGGTAAATTTTTATCAAGTTTTAAGCGAAAGACATGAACAACATAGCTTCAAAAACAAGTATTGGACAACAGACATTCAAAGTACAACAAACAATAAACAAGAGCATTTAACACAGTGTTTTGATAAAGGAATTCACCCCTTCTAGGCTACATCTCCTTGGTCCAACTTCCATGGCTTGGGCCTCTATATTAGCTCAATATGGAAAAAAAAATGTTTACAAAGTTGTACTTCTCCTGATACCTACACCAATGTGTTCAAAATGTCGAAATTAGCTAGGAACACCTTTTCCTGAGCTCAATTTGGTCGAAAAATGCTCCAGTTATGGCTCAAACAGTTTTTCCCTACAATTTCTCCTCCAAATCTGGAAGAAATATAGTTAGTACCACTAAATTTGGGGTTGGCACTAAAATAGTGGAGTCCGCTAAAATTTCGTCATTTAAAACTTAAGTTTAATTAAATGTTAACCCATGTTTAACTAGAGGATTAGTGTTAATCGCGTGGATTAAAAGTTGAATGCTTCATAACCGTTGGAAGGTTATGCGGAGGTCACATGTCGTGGTTAGTGGCACGTTTCTGCTAACGGTTCCCTGACCTGGAGGTTTCGGTGTGGTGTAACATGACAAACCTTAACTATTGCGATGAAGTTTTATGTTGGACCCGCTGGAGGTTAACATAATCGTGCCATCCATTACGTTCACATGTTTTGCGGTAACTGTTGGGGTGACAGTTTATGGAGCCACCGGTTAACCATTTGCAATGACTTTTGGTGTGTTCACATGGGGAGGGATGGCCTGCAGGCTGCCCCATCCCCCCCCCAACGCCAACCTTGAACCCAAAACACGTTAAATATATGTGTGCCACTATAGTGGTTAAGCAACAAACGTAGTGGAGTTGGTTGAAGGCTTTGGTCTGCGGATAGGAGGTCGTGGGGTAGAACCCCGACACCTCCATAATATATTTTGTTGAACATGCCCTCTGCCTAGGTCATTGAGTGGTTCCACATGGCGGCCTCTAGGCTTGCCACATGGCATTCTCTCATTGGCCCAAGATTAACCAATAGAATTGTGCCAATGCAGCTGCCACATCACCAAAATGCAACCAATCACATTCTGACACTTGGTGAAGCATGATTGAATGTTGAACAAAGTTGACCCCGCCTAGTCACTTTCCATTTCAGCGGTACAGACTGCTACCTGTGCAATGACTAGGCATTTTTTTTGCAAATTTTGCTTGTTTAGCAAAGCAAACAGAACTCAATAACTTCCACATATGAACTCGGTTTTTAGTGAAATGAGTTGCATTAGGATCATTTTTTCCGAGATGGATGCAAGTCGTTCAGGTTTCGAGCCATTCTAAGAACTTTGATTTTTGAGCTAAATATTGAGCGCTTGATCAGTATACTATCTATATCAAGAAAAGAATACGTGACAATGAAGTCTAAAAATAAGCTAGAAGGAACCTCCAACTACACAGCATGGAAGAAGGGGATGGATCTTATTCTTGCTAAGTATAAAGTTTTGGATTTTGCTCAAGGAAAAGTCAAGAAACCTACAGATGATGTAGGAAATGATAAGTTCATAGAAACCAAAATCTTGGCTATAAATCTAATAGTAGATGGAGTACAGGACAACCTAAACTCATACATATCCAACATAGACTCTGCTTAATAAATGTATGAAGCTCTCTCCAAGTTATTCACCATCAAGAACATTGGTTGGATAACTAGCCTCAAGAATGAACTAAGGAAAATAAAGATGACAAAAGATGGTATTGTGTCATCATATTTTGTAAAAATATCTAGAATAAGGGATGAAGTCCAAATAATAGATGAAGTTATACCAGAAAAATAACTTGTGATTATTTCTCTTCTAGGTCTACCCAAATCTTGGAGTGATTTTGCATCAGGAATTAGCAGTTGGAAGGATACTCCAACCTTTGAAGAAATGTGGAATGCATGCAGTCAAGAAGAAGCCTACATATCATTAGTAAACAACAAGGAGGAGGATGAAGAAGACAACACCTCTAATGCCCATTTTTCTTATCACAAGAAGAAGGGAACATTCAAGAAATTCAAAGGACCAAAGAATAAAGTTTATCTATTGTTGTGGAGGTAAATCCTCTCTGCGGACAGAGACGATCCCTACTAACCCAGACCAGGTCTAGCAACAATCAAACAATTCTATCACGCAAGTTCCTAATTGCAAATTAAAAGTGAATGATGAGAACCTACTTGGATTCCAACGCTAATATTCATAGAAGAGACGTCGCTCTCGTTCCTTTGCTTCGGCCGATCACGATCCCCACGATCTCCGTGATTGGACACCTGCACATGCAAAGAACAACACAAATACAAGCATAAAATCCAATAGATGCAATTATATATCAATCAGAAAAGATATAACTCAACATCAATCATAAGACAATGAGAGTGGAACCATAATGATAGTCATCTATTATTGATAAATAACAAAGAAGAATACAACCATTGTTCTGACGTCAAATCCTCCTTTGGCTGGGTAGTCAGCTACACAAGTCTTGCAAAGCTTGTTGGGATGGGGAACAAGCCTCTCTCTCTTGGGTGACAAGAATCTCCTCACTTAGATTTGGCCTTATGGGTGCAAAGAAGGCTCTTGCAGCTTCAAACTCTTGAACTCCTGGTATTCTCTATCACTATGCTGGAACTAGAACTAGCTTGCTCAAGGCATAGAGACAAGCTTTTATAGATAGAGAGAAAAGAGATAGGATCAACCACATTATTCATGGGATTGGCTTTATCACTTGGAAACTTCCATGAAAGGTGGCAAACCACTTCCCTTCTATGGAGATTCGAAGCCAAAATATCCTAGCTCAACATAGATTCAGTTGGTGGATGGGTTATGGAGAACCTTCGGAAGCTTGTTTGTTAAAAAATTTACTCAATTCGGTTGGTGCTAGTGCGACTCTGAGACAGAGCACCAATGGCGCACCCTCTTTAGAGGATTTCCCCCATTGGCGCGGACAGTACACTGTGGACCCGCGCTAATACAAAAAGAGTTGTTTTCATGGGTATTCTGCAGGAGATGTCTTCAGGGCATATGAATCTCATACTTAGAGGAATATGATGCAAGTGGTTTCAGGTCATGTCACTTCTCACAGGTCCCAGAATGAGTCCTCCAGTGTACGGGTGAGGGGTAACAGGGACGGTGACAAATTGTTGTGTAACAGATGCCCCCTAAAGCATGAGGCCCGAGGGAGAGAGAGGGGTGAAATGCTTTACAAGAACATGCGTAACTGAAAACACGGCCGCCGGAGAACCTGCGAAAAGAAGTACAACTGATATCTCAATTACATGATATGTGGTATGGGCGCAGCCATCCATAACAGAGTACATAATAATCTAGATCCAAGGTATGGGCGCAGCCATCCAGTGAGGATCGATAAATAGACTCAGGCATGGTCGCAGCCATCCAGGGAATGAGTCATGTAATGATCATAATAAGCCACAAATCGCAGCCTGGATTCCAATGAACAAAATCCAGGGTCTTGCGCTCCATCTCGACCAGAACAGAGTACAAGTTCAAGCATGTGAACTCATGAGTTGGAGTCAAACATGCATGAACATCGTCTGATTACCAGTCAATGATGAAAAATGTTAACAGACGCGAGAGGTACCACCAATAATGACAATGGCCCTCAAGGTACTATAGGTACAATCTACGGCGTGCGAATCAATGAGATGGCGTCGAACACCCGTATAATCATTCGATCGGAGGCCAATAATGAAAACCTCACGTCGAACACGAAGAACCTCCCATTGAGGCATGCAGGCTCTAAGGCACCGGAAGGGAGTCTCTAGATCAACTTCCTGGATAATGAGCTGAAGTCGACAGGAAGTGACCTTGATCAAAGGTGGGCCATAGTGTTTCCCACATCATTGACACGAGACAGAGGAAAGATGTTGTGGTGAATCGGAATTATGTGAGGTATCAGAGGGAGGTTGTAATGCTGCAGAGGTCAACTTCTCTTGAACATATTGGTGGCACGACAGTGGACTTGGCAGTATTTGACATCAAATGAGCAGAGGTCATGGTGACAAGGCAATGAGCAGATGAGAGGTCAAACAGGATCACCCAAACCCATGGAGGCAAGTGTGAAAACAAGATGAGATGTCCCCACCTAGACACGAATGCAGACTAGTGCCATGTTCAAGAGCGACATACTGCCAACGCGATAACAATTATAGGTCCATTTTCCCCACCATTTCTGGCGAGTACCCCGATTATTTTTTGATGACAAGCTTGACGGGGATAGCATATGCTTGGAAGGCATTATTATGACCGAATCCGATGTCATTAAGTTTTAACGAGTCTGACAAAGGAAGAACTCAGCGTCTTTTCCTGTTTAGAGAGTCTGAAAAGATAGCAGAAAAGAAAACTCCAGGGGGGTCCTTTTTCGTAAAGTTGTGTCTCCCGAGCCCGAAAAAGTATAAAACAATGCTCGAAAGAACCGCCCGATCATTATGATCGAGGAGTACTTTTCATATGTAGTGACACCGACCTGAAAAAGTAAAAAAGCGATCGATATCACGTCGTTTCGTAACCATTAACGAACTTGAAACGACAAGGGTCCGACGATCTTTTCATTTTTTACACGGTCGGAAAAGAGTTTAAAGACGACCGCCTCCTATTTCTGTTTAACAAGTCAAGAGGGGTAACTCGGCGATCTTTTCATGTTTAGCGAGTCAGAAAAGAGCTGAAAGATGACTCCACAGTGACTTTTTTGTGTATTTACCGAGTCCGAAAAAGTATAAAATACAACTCGTTTCACCATCGAAGTTGCGTAAAAGACCTGTCGCTGCACAAGAAGTAAGTGTAAAATCCATTCTCGACCAAAAATATATTAAAATATTCAAAAAATAACTTTTTAAACCTAAAAATAAGTCAAAAAGTCTATAAATATGGTGAAAATGTAAAAAATAGAATTACTTTTACTTTTTACCTCTTGAATAATAGTAGTGGTCCGTTTGGGGAGTGAACTTCGGACAGTGATTACAGCCAATCCGTGCAACCATTCGAGATTTCGTCAGTTCCAGGTAAGAGGCGCTTCCCTTAGCTCCATTTCCATACCCTTTTTACGCATTTTGTTCCCTGATTGAGCCTCTGCAAGGAGGATTTTAAAATTTAGGGCCGCGCCCCATTGGCGCGGGTATCCGGCACGGATCCGCGCCAATGAGGTTATTTGCCCAAAGGTGTCGCGCCAACCGCGCGACCTAATTTTTTATGTGGAATTTCCCATTGCATTTGAAATTCGTCTGGTTTGTAAGCTTACCAGTGTTTTAATAATGATTTATTCATCCTTGTGGGTGCAGGAAACAAGCAAAAATGGTGGTGGAATGGAAAGAACGGGAACATGATGTCGTAGATGCCTTGGCCATAGAGGATGAGGGATGTATGAACGCTTTGAGGAACTGTGGTCTCAAGAAGTTCTTCCTCACATCTTATCTTCGAGCTCAGCCCGAGTTATTATAGTTCATAGTGGATGCTTGGGATGTTGATGACCAAGTATTTCGCTTACGCGACCAAACCTTAGAGTTGGACGTATCTGATGTGTATTTCATTACTGGGCTATCACGGAGAGGGGCAAGCCCTATTTTGACCGGAAGCAGACCTTCCAGAGAGAAGATAGGTGAAGTGAAGGCCCGAGTGTGTCCAGAGGCACAATTTGGGAGAAACAGTGCCAAGGTGGATATCGCCACCATCCAGGACTTGGTTCTTAAGGTGATACTGTTCACCATCACGCGTGCAGCTGGGGTACAGGCGCCCCATGAGGCGAGCAAGAATCATCTGTTACTAGCGACAGAATGCCTCAGCCCCACCATCTTTGACTAGGCTACAGCGGTGACTACCAACATCAAAAGACAGCTTACAAAGTGTAAGCGCGAAGGAGTGAAACAGTTTGGGTATGGCTCAATTGTGGTGTCGTTCTTCTTGGAACGATTACCCCTCTTTCAGATTCAGGGAGCTGTAGTGGCTGATCCATTGCCACGAGAGCCTAGGATGACTCGCTGGGCAGCATTGATGCCCAGAGGAGGAGGGGGCCAGCAGATGTCTTGGCGGCCCGAATTCTTCATATGGCTCCATCGTCAGCTGATCGTAGTGGAGGATTGGCCATACGCGGGGATTAATTTTATGGGGGATCCAGACCTCCCACTGCCAGAAGGAGAGGAATGGGACGAGGAGTTGGGTATGATCTCTTCATTTTTGATGTTTTATGTATTTTCATTTTTTTTTGTTAATACATGCATGTTCTAATGACAGTCGTATGTATATGCAGATGTAGGCCCAGAGCGACCAGCCGGCTTGTCTCCTATAGCGCGGAGGGGCCAACCCGTAGCTGACCCTCAGGCAAGGGGTGCCGTGGGGGAAGAGCTAGTGCAGAATCTCGAGGGACTCACCCGAGGGATTCCGGGTTACGCTAGACTGGCGGACGTGCCCTTTACATACCAGAGGCACACAGTGGGGGTGTCGACTCGCATCCATCGTCTGTTGAGACGATTGGTGCGTGCGGTGACGTGCTATCATGAGCACCACCGCGACTAGACTTCTAGGCTTCTTTCATGCATATTTTTTGAGGGACATGTCTTCCCAGGATGTATCAGGATGAACATGTATTATTTTTTGGACTATGTAACGCACGCGGTGCAAACATTATGCCACACATATATATATACACATGCCTATGGTTTATTATTGTGCTTTTATGTGCTTGTTTGTATAATGTTTTGATTATAAATTACGCAAATGTCTATCTAATACATGATTAGCCAATGCATCAGATAATGTGTTTAATCGTCGTGGAATATGCTGATATGTGATAAAGTCAAAATTCCTTTCTAACAATTTAACACGTAAGTACAACCTTAAAATGTGACGGTCTCTGACGGAATATCGCCCATTGAGCTGATGGACGACAAGCTGATAATCTAGGTTAACAACCAATGTACGAATACTGAGATTAATCGCCTCGGCTAATAATTCAATAACAGCACTATATTCAGCAACATTGTTCATAGTATGGCCTAAACACACACCTTGAAGATCTATCAACTCACCATGAGGACCGTAGATCACCCACGCCGCAGAGGACAAATTGCGAGTGCTGCGGCAGGCACCATCAGCGAAACCAACATAAGGTGCACTTGACATCTGCACAAGAAGCAAAAACACAATAAGGGGCAATCACACCTTCACACCAAGCCAAAAACATGAAAACACACACACACACACATGCATGTATAAATCGAAGTGCATGAATCATGTATAGTACTTTTTCAAGTACAGCCCATTGCGGGGCTTATCAAGAGGATTACCTTCGTAGTCAACTAGCTCATATGCCCCCTTCTGCAAGACTTTCTTTACAATATAAGGGCCTAGCCACATGGGCTCGAGTTTGCCTGCCCCCAGCTTGTCATTTGCTTGGTCGTATAGCAGGACTAGATCTCCCTCAACAAAGGAACGAGGATGAATGGTATGATCGAAGTGAGTTTTAACTCTCTTCTTTTGAGCTTCGATAGCTAGAGAGGCTAGGCGACGGGTCTCGTCCAACCGTTCTAGGTAAAGAAGTCGTTCCTCTACCAGAGTAGTGTTGGGAAGCAACTCGACGGCTATTTTTAACGAAGGAATTTCACATTCTATAGGAAGGGTAGCCTCCAGTCCGTAAACTAGTTGAAATGGAGTGAAACCAGTGGCGTCCTTCACAGAGGTTCGATAGGCCCACAAGGCGGGAAACAACATCAGATTCCAATTAGACTTATGCATGTCAACAGTACGTTGAAGCATCGTAACCAAAATCTTGTTAACGGCTTCAACTTGTTCGTTGGACTGAGGATAGTACGGAGTCGAACTATCATGCCGTAAGCCTAGTTGGGTTGTCAGTTCAGTCATCATGTGATTACGGAAATGCTTTCCGTGATCTGTGACGATGGCCTGTGGAACTCCGAACCGCGTAATAACATGATTGAACAAAAACTGTGCCGCTGTATGACCGTCTTCAGTTAATGTGGGCATCACCTCGGCCCATTTTGTAAAGTAATCGACGGAAACAATAATAAACCCATGCCCCCCGGCCGAGCGAGGCTTACAGGTTGTATAATCAAAACCCCATTTTGAAAAAGGGCCAACGGTCACTACAGGTTGCAGCAGAGCTGGTGGCGCATGCATCTTCCGCTGGTATATCTGGCATGCATGACACGAACGAACGACAAGAATGCAATCCTTAAAAATGGAGGGCCAGAAATAACCAGCGCGAAGGATTTTTTGAGTTGTGGCATATCCAGACATGTGACCACCACAGGCGCCAAAGTGGCAGTCATTCAGAACTCTCTCAGCTTCCTCAAGGGTTAGACATCGGCGAAGGACGGAGTCAACGCCGAGATGGTACAGGGTGTCCCCAATGATACGATAGGGTTGAGATTGATGACGGATCCGATGCCGAGCATCTTTGGACACAGCGGGGCGGAAAGAGGATGTCTGCAAATAGACAATAATATCCCCGTACCAGGGATCGAGGGTGCTGATCAGAAAAAGAGTTTCGTCTGGGATATGATCCTCTGAAAGAGAGGGTACAGAAGGAGATGGCAACGAGCAAAGTAACTCAGCAAAGACCAGGGACTTCTTAGACTTGGCAACAGTAAATTCCAAGTCAAACTCTTGGAGGATGACGATCCACTTTGAGTATTTGCCCCCCAGCAACTGACGTGACAAAATGTACGTCATCGGGTTGCAATCAGAAATCACGGTCGTGGTGCGCAACAAGATATAATGCCGGAAGCGTTGGACGGCACAAACGGCGACCAATGCCAACTTCTCGATGTAAGCGTAGCGAGTTTCCGTATCCAGGAGGTTGCGGCTAAGGTAATATATAACGTGCTCATTACCATCATCGTCGTCTTGCACAAGAACCATGCTGATAGTGGTATCGGCGGTGGCCAGATACAAAGTATAATCACGATGGTAATTCGGAGGTCGCAATAATGGAGCAGAAACAAGGAGACCCTTGAGACGCTCGAAAGACTCCTGAGCGATAGCATCCCAATGAAAGGGTGTGTCTCGCTTCAATAACCGTGTAAAACCTTTAGCCACCTCGGCATAATTCAAAACGAATCATCTTAGGAAATTTGCTTTTCCCTGCAAGCTCTGCAACTGCTGCAAAGAAGCAGGGGGAGGAAGATACAGAATAGCCTTGACTTTGAGGGGATCCAGACGGATGCCCTCTCGGGAGATGATAAACCCGAGTAGTCGGCCTGATTCAACGCAGAAGACACATTTATGAGGATTAAGCCTGATACAGTAGTGTCGACAGCAGAGAAAGATTTCACGAAGATGGGAAGGATGGTCCTGGCGTTTGACTGAATGAGCTAGAAGATCATCTAGATACGGTTGTACAATGTGACGGATGTCATGAAAAGCATAGGACATTACACGTTGGAAGGTAGCATCGGCATTCTTTAGATCGAAAGGGAGCTTGTTGTAGACAAAAGTGCCCCAAGGATAGATAAAGGCCGTCTTATGCTGATCAGCGGGTGCGATATTGATTTGGTTATACCCAGAAAAACCGTCCATAAACGAGTAGATTTCGCTTCCTGCACACTCATCAATGAGCTGATCGATGAAGGGTGTGACGAAGTTATCCTTAGGACAGGCGCAGTTGATATCACGGTAATCAACACAGACTCAAATGGTGCCCTGCTTTTTGTTCACAGGGACTATATTAGAAACCCAATCCGTAAGTGGAATGGGGTAAATGAAACCAGCCTTGAGAAGCTTTTTGACTTCTGCTTTAATGGCTGCAGCCTTTCGGGGGTGCACGGGGCGTAGGCGTTGACGAACGGGCTTAGCACCCAGATACGTAGGTATCTCATGCACCACTATGCTAGGGTCAATGTCGGGCATCTCTTCATAGGACCAAGCGAAGACATCACGAAATTCGCGAAAAAGATCGGTGTAGAGTTGAACTTCCTCTGGAGTGCAAGTGACTCCAATGTGAATGTGCTCGACAATCCCTGGTTTCACAGAGATGTTGATGGGTTGGGTCTGCGTAATGTTTCCCATATTGCCTTCAGAAGACACTTGATAAATTTGAATAGGTGTTTGAAGGGGTTGAAATGGGATACAAGAAGCAAACCGTTCGAGACAGGCGATCATTTCCTGATGGGCAGGGAGGAACGAGGAACGGTGGTGATAATCAGACCAAGGAGGTTCCTCAAGAGACATGGTCTCTATAATGGCTTCATCGGAAGGAAATATTTCCTTTAATGGATCCGAAGTAGCATCATCTCCAAGCCAAGGGGGATGAACATACGAGTTGGGAACACCACTTGAAGGAGCAGGTTCGGGAGGGGGAGCTAATGCAGCAATGATTTCGACGTAGTTGAGCTCGGCGGGACTCAACGGCATCATATCGCCCCAAGATTCTATCTGATTGGCGGGAGGAAGGACCCACGGATCAGAGCGCACGGAAATCATGTTAATAGGAGCGAGATTAGGAGGTGGGAGGGGAAAGACACCCATCAGGGCGGGATCTTTAAAGAGTCTGGCTCCCACGCTCTCACATGATTTAGAGGTATGCTCCACGAAAGGCACGTTGCCTTCGGAAGAGGAGGCGAAGAAGGAGAGCTGGTCCACAGTGACAATCTTCCCTTGATGGGGGAAACGAATGACACGGAAAAGAGAGGAGGCCATGGCTTGCATGGCGTATGTCCAGCTACGTCTGAGGAGGAGGTTGTAGGTAAGATTAGCATCGACAACTTCGACCTCCACTTCTACCGTCTTCCCTTCCAAAGAGATGGGCAACCGTTGGAGGATACCATAAGGACGAGACTCTCTTCCGTCGAAGGCTTCCAATGTTGTAGGAGACTGGCTCAATGTCGGAGAACCAATAGCTTTCCAACAGGCAACAGACATGATGCAAGTTGAGGCACCTTCATCGATGAATGTACGATGAATCGTTTTAGTATGAATAATGACCTGTATGAGGAAAGCGACTTGGTGAGGCAGTCTCGGCGTATGGCCCTCGAGGTCAAAACAAATCAGATCCGAGTCAGCCGGGTCTATGCCACCAATGGCCGATAGCAAGGACTTCCTCTGGGAGGGGCAGCTCTGGAGTACTTCTAGAGCAGACATAGCAGACGGGGCCTGAGCTAAGTCCTCAACGATGTTGTAGTGTTGGGCGGCACGAGC
This sequence comes from Pinus tabuliformis, assembly GCA_031772625.1. NCBI lineage: Eukaryota > Viridiplantae > Streptophyta > Pinopsida > Pinales > Pinaceae > Pinus > Pinus tabuliformis. Next base: position 552,506,720 of record CM062813.1, on the reverse strand, counting down.
ATTAGGGTTGTAAGAAGACTTTCGGAGTACACCTTTTGGAGGGGGTCGGATAGTCGTCTCAGTGCTAGGTCTCTCGATGTGGAGTGGACCAGAACTGGACGGAGGAGCGCTGGGGGAAACCTCAGGCTCTTTCCCGGCATGAGATGGATATTCTTTTGCTCGAGTAGTGACATGGATGGGAACCGTCCCAGCCATAAATACTTGAGAGCCGAACGAAGAAGAGGGTTGCGATGGATCTGCCACCATTTGAGTTTGTTGTGAAGGGAAAGGCTCTTTAAGCACAGCAGGGGTCCCAGGAGCACCTTTCAACAATCGTCTAACTTCAGACCGCCTGGGGCAGTCCTTAATATAGTGATCCTCATCGCAGATAAGACAAGGATACTTAGGTTTACGTTTGGCTCCTTCCTCGGGTGGAGGTTTAGGGGAGTCCTGTCTGGGCTGTTCGGATTTATTCTTGGCTTTCCCTTTCTTTTTCCCTTTCGAGGATTTATCCGCCGTGGTGGACTGGACGGTGTTAACCTTGGAAGTATTTCCAGAATTAGATTGACCCTGATAATTGTTTTCGCTAGAAGCATTCGGTTTTTGCTTCCCAGGGTTCGCGGATGATTTCTTTGAAGATGCGTTTACAGAGCCAATAACACCGTCAACAGATGGTTTTGGCGGAGCTTTGGATGTTCCAGGTCTCGGGGCATCTGGCAAATAATCATATAAAGTACCTGACTGAGAATAAACTAAGTCGAGGTACTGAGCACGCGTGATAGCTTGCTCTTCAGTTACACGAGCTCCCATGGTAATGTCTCGCGCAATCGCAGGGACAAAGGAGGTTGTGAACCAATCGGTTAGGAGCTGATCAGGAATCCAGAATTTGATCAAGCGACAACGCCATCTCCATTCATGTATATGATCGGATATATGCGTGTCCGTGTCCTGTTTGAGAGACGTAAGGAGATGTGTTCTTGTCTCATACCGAATGGGTAACTAAAAATGAGTTAGGAAAGCCATAGCCAACGAGTTGAAATCTTGAAATGTTCCGCGATTCAACTCAATATACCACTTAGCGGCCGAGCCGGTGAGAGTCCTTTGGAAGAGGCGGAGCCGGATGGAATCATCAAGCCACGAGTTGGATGAGCACCAAAGGTGATAGGTCATGACGTGGGCTTGAGGGTCCTCGCCAGCTTTGCCATCGAATTTCGGGCAATCACCGGGTATCTTAATTGGAACTGGAGGCCAATATGGATTATGAAGAATGGGATCATTTGTCAATTTGGACACATCTGGCAGTTCCAATGTCACTAAGAAGGGTAACTGAGGATTGAAGGACATTTGTGGCCGTGGAAGAGAGGTAGTACCAGGGTTCCAACCAGGAGGTGGTTGCCCCCATGGACTTTGTCCGAATGGGCCTGGCCCATAAGGGTTCTGCCCATAGGGATTTTTCCCATAGGGGTTCTGTCCATAAGGATTTTGTCCATAAGCAGACAGCTGACCCTGGATCTGCCCCCCAACACCCCATGGATTAGCAACTTGACTTGCAGGTGCAACATACTATTGTTGATAATTTTGATAAGGGGTGACCTGCATTTGTTGATAATTTTGATAAGGGGTAAACTAAGTTTTCCCCTGGGGTTGCTGGTAACCATACGGTTGCTGAGCTCCATACTAAGCCTGGTAAGAAGGCTGCGCTTGGTAAGAAGGTTGGGATTGTAACCCACCTTGCATCTGATAACCAATTTGAGTTTGGGGCCTAGAAGGATGTCCTTGAACAGGTTGAGCTCGGACCATCTGGCTGGAAGGTTGTCCTGGTTGGGTTTGGGACGAACCCGTTTTCCCAGAAGGATGAGCTTGCTGGGCACCAGGTTGTCCTTGTGCAACCGAGGGTTGTCCTTGCGGAACAGATGGTTAAGCGGGCTGGATGGCCAGTTGACCTTGAGGTTGTCCAGCTTGTCCAGAAGGATGACTAGGCTAGGCAGTGGGTTGGCCCTGCTGTACGGAAGGCTAACCCCCTTGCCCAGAAGGATGGCTAGGCTGGGTAGTGGGTTGGCCCTGCTTTACATAAGGCTGCCCCCCTTGCCCAGAAGGGTACCTCTGTTGGACTGTCGGTTGACCTTGTTGAATATAAGTTTGTCCTGCTTGTCCAGAGGGATAACCTTGTTGGACACCAGGTTGAACTTGTTGGATGTAAGGTTGTCCTGGTTGTCCAGACGGGTAACCTTGCTGGGTACCAGGTCGCCCTGGATAACCAGAAGTTTGATTCAGATAAGTAAAAGATGGACCACCAGCGGCCGAAGGTTGTCCCTGATAGGGTTGTCCTTGTGGGCCCCCAGGTTGTCCTGGGTAAGACTGGCCGTAATATTGCTGCCCTTGGGGGGTTTGCATATAAGATGGCTGGCCTTGGTTAGGCGGTCCCTGAAGCTGTGCAGGCATTGCTTGGCCCCCATGGAAAGTGGTGGCATTCCAAGCAACGGATAATGGTACCGAGACCTCAACAACAGGTTGAGTAGGCAAGGGTCTGGAAAGATAAAGGAACTGGCCAGTAGAATCGTAATAATAGAATGGACCTTGCGCATTCGGATCCTGAACAGCTTTCCTATACTGATCATACGGCCCCCCTCCTGGAACGGGACCAGAAGAGGGTGGTGCACTTTGTGCAGGGTGAACAACTTTGGGTGTGTGTGCCGGCTGGCCGCTACTCACTTGACCGTGAGGGGGACCAGCACCAGTATTCAGAGCTGAAGACGCGGTAACGGCACTAACAACTGGAGTTGAATGTGCTACACAAACAGTTGGATTCATTGGAACTGAAGTGACAGGTGTGCTGTGGACTTGTGAAACAAAAGATCCCGTAGTGGGAGTGATATGGAGGTCCCACATGGTACTCGAAGCGGGGATCCTGGCATTTATATTATCCCTCAACGACTTATAGCGTGAGGGTACCGGAGAAGTAGCCGGGATAGGAGTGTCGATATTCGACAAAACGGGTGTCTCACTCACTCTAGGAGATGTCTCATCCATGTGAGAGGTAGACATTGGAGACGAAACACCAGGGGGGGTAAAAGGAATATCGTCCTCTTCAGGCTCCCAGATGGGGTTCCAATGAATTTCGTAATCCTCGTCGTCCGGGGCACGAGAGTTGATCGGTTGGATACTCGGGATAACAGGAAGAGTATCACTCACAACCGGTACCTCAGGAGCAACGGAAGATGGAGACCCTTGATCACTTGGAACGGGAGTCGACGGTTCAGCCAGGATGACAAACTTCAAACAAAACCTAAGGGAATCTAACGATAAAGGACCCTACTCAAACTAATGCACACAAGATCTAACCAGGTATTGTTAATCACGGCCAAATAAATTTTAAGACGCAAGGACACAACTTGACCTTTTCATGTTTTAAGAGTCGAGAAAAGGACAAAAAGGTGACTCTAGTCGCCTTCGAATGTTTTGTGAGACCGAAGTGACAAACTGCTCAAGTGAGACTTTTCTTTTAAGGAGTCCGAAAAGGATCAAAAGTGACTACTCTAGAGAGACTAGGAAAAGGATTTACCAAACAAATCCATAAAACTGCATATACACCTTGGCAGTCATATGAAAACCAAGGACTTCCCGTACGGCAGTCAATCTTCCCGAATGCCGTGTTCAGTGCGTTACGGCTTGTAAGGCGGCAGACACGGCTTCCTATGGATAAAGGATGATAACCTAGTGGGGTCTCCCTATATACGCGATGGTACGTGGGAGCTCAAGTCCGTGCTAGACCACTATCGAGTCACAAAAGGAGGAATCACCCAACCGTAATGTGAAACAACAGTGACTAGGTTTAACGACGTCGGAGCACGTCTCTAGCCTAGACCTCTAAAAAATGAGCGTTATGTTCCAATGCGTTTTTAAGTTCATTCAGTTCATTTTATGGTTGATCTTTGATTAGGTTTCGATTTCCAGGTCCTACCGTATGTAATCTCTCACAATTCCCTAAATGCAAGCTATATGCCAAAGAATATCATTTCGTTCGATGAAGACTAACTACGAGAGAGTTGAGAATTTTTCAATCAAACAAAATGACCACAAACAATCGAGAACCACTCTAATGCAGCTAATGGCAATAAACGAAACTTTTTGTTTTTTAAGATCACTAATCAATGAAAAGCTCTAATTTCCATTAACTAATTCAACGCAAAAGAGACTTGTTCATTTTCCTTTCAATGGCAAAGTGCACTAAACAAATTTTGAGAGATAATAACACCGAGTAAAAAGACAAATTTCACTCAATGAGAACACAATCAAATCCCCAAAACACCAAGACAATCCTTCAAACCAAGAAGAAAGCACAAAGACCTCTATGAGCTACGTGATCTAAGCCCAAACGAAGCCAAATGAAATCCAAGCGGAAAAGAAGCAAATCACTTGAATAACAATGAAAAGATTTGACAACCACTAAGCAAATGCAAAAGAATAATCACAAAGTTGACTGGATGATCAAAGAACCCAAGACTCCTACGGAAGGCTCGATACACAAGGCCACTAGATGCCCTAGGGTTAAAATGTGAAATCGATAGAAAGAGGCAAACACCCGAAGGATGGAGGTCTAAAACCAGTCAAACAAGGATCAAACACACTCCAGTAATTGAAAAAGACGCAGCAAGATACAAATCCAAGCTCAGAGGGCTTGAAAACAAGCAAACTGGAAGAGTTGACAGGCCTGGCGCGACTGTCAGGCTGTAACTCGCGCTTTTAAGGGATTGGCGCGGGTTGTCTTTGAGCAACATGGGCCAACTGGCGCGACTGTCAGGCTAAAAAGCGTGCTAATCGAGCTTGCTAGGTCAAAAATAAAAACAAGCAGTCCAAGGCTTGGTTAACAGTATCCAGGTAGACCAAGAGACAGCAAGAAATCCAACCCAGAAATCTATCTAAGCAATCAAACAAGAGAACCAAAGAGACAAGACTAACTCCCCAGCAGAGTCGCCAAATTGTTGTGGAGGTAAATCCTCTCTGCGGATAGAGACAATCCCTACTAGCCCAGACCGGGTCTAGCAACAATCAAACAATGTTATCACGCAAGTTCCTAATTGCAAATTAAAAGTGGATGATGAGAACCTACTTGGATTCCAATGCTAATATTCGTAGAAGAGACGTCGCTCTCGTTCCTTTGCTTCAACCAGTCACGATCCCCACGATCTCCATGATTGGACACCTGCACATGCAAAGAACAACACAAATACAAGCATAAAATCCAATAGATGCAATTATATATCAATCAGAAAAGATATAACTCAACATCAATCATAAGACAATGAGAGTGGAACCATAATGATAGTCATCTATTATTGATAAATAACAAAGAAGAATACAACCATTGTTCTGACGTCAAATCCTCCTTTGGCTGGGTAGTCAGCTACACAAGTCTTGCAAAGCTTGTTGGGATGGGGAACAAGCCTCTCTCTCTTGGGTGACAAGAATCTCCTCACTTAGATTTGGCCTTATGGGTGCAAAGAAGGCTCTTGCAGCTTCAAACACTTGAACTCCTGGTATTCTCTATCACTATGCTGGAACTACAACTAGCTTGCTCAAGGCATAGAGACAAGCTTTTATAGATAAAGAGGAAAGAGATAGGATCAACCACATTATTCATGGGATTGGCTTTATCACTTGGAAACTTCCATGAAAGGTGGCAAACCACTTCCCTTCTATGGAGATTCGAAGCTAAACTATCCTAGCTCAACATAGATTCAGTTGGTGGATGGGTTATGGAGAACCTTCGGAAGCTTGTTTGTTAAAAACTTTACCCAATTCGGTTGGCGCGAGTGCGACTCTGAAACAGAGTGCCAATGGTGCGCCCTCTTTATAGGATTTCCCCCATTGGCGCGGACAGTACACTGTGGACCCGCGCTAATGCAAAAAGAGTTGTTTTCATGGGTATTCTGCAAGAGATGTCTTCAGGGCATATGAATCTCATACTTAGAGGAATATGATGCAAGTGGTTTCAGGTCATGTCACTTATCACAGGTCCCAGAATGAGTCCTCCAGTGTACGGGTGAGGGGTAACAGGGACGGTGACAAACAGTGACAAATTGTTGTGTAACATCTATCAAAGATTGAGTGCTACAATTGTCACAAAATGGGACATTAAAAAATTCAATGTCCTGAGAATCCAAGGAACAAAAAGATAGATAGAGAACAAGAAAACATTACAGATGAAGCTCCACCTAAGAAGATCAAGACTAAAAAATTAGAAGTCAAAGACTTATACTATTAATTTTCCTCTTACATATCCTTCTTAGTCTAGTATTTTAAGTTTTGTAATATGTTTTGGTTTCTAGAGTTTGTAGATATAATATATCTTTTAGAACTTTTTGAATTGTTTTGATAAGTTGTAGGTATCCCTCGAAAAAAAAATGGATTAAGAGGAATCCTTCACCATTTTACCAAAATATAAGTATCTTGTTCTTTTTTTTCCTCTTTTGTGTTTGGTTTTCTCCTCACATTGAGATTTCTTTGTATTGTGTACTAACAGCCTTTTCTTTATATTTTCCTTGGTAGGAAAGCTTGCAGAATACACAAAGGTTATGGAGGATACCTCAAAGGAAAGACTTGAATCATGAAAGAATTTTTGTTGCAAAGAAACCCCTTCAAGAAATAATTTCCTACAAGTTTTGTTAAAGAACGATTTAAGGTATGTCTTAGAATACAAGTTTTGTTACAATATTCTCTCCATATAAAAGGTATGATCATTCTCTTTTGAAATTTTCTTTACATTGCTGACATCATTATGTCTAGGGTTTTGAATCTTAAAGATTCTTGTTAGGGTGATTAATCATTAGATTAAATTTATCTGCATTATATTATCTCTTATCATTTGATCATTTTGTGAAACCTTAATCTTTAAACCCTAGCCTTTCAATACTAAGGGTATGTCAATGTTAATAATGAAACCCTAGTTGACTTAGGGTTTGTTTTTAATGTCTAGGTTATGTTAGCTACCTATACCAATAGGTTTCATATTTCATGATTGGAAATGAAAAGTTCCAAATATGCTCTGCTTTGATGATGCAAAGATCACATATTTCCATAAGAATACAATCTGTGCTTATAGCTTGATGGGGACTAAATTTTGATGGATGGTCCAACAGTCTAATCTAGATCATGCCATGTTTTGAATTTTCAGTTGTAGAATAGAGAAAGAAGTCTGTCCAAACTGTTTAATCTTGGCAGACAAGTAGTTGAGGTAGAGAAGAAAAGGCTCCCAACAGCTTAATCTGGGACCTTGGAAGAAATAAGGGTAGAAGTAGATAGAAAAACAAAAGAAAAAGCCAAAGAAAAGAAAAGGCAAGTAAGGGTCTGCAAGTCCAAGTGCACCCTCCAGGAAGAAATAAAAAATGCTAGGCAAATAGATGGGTAGGCAGTTGGGGTTGCAGAAAGGTCATTTCTTATAAGTTGCATGTGTGCTAACTTTGTTTACCAAAGCAAAATCAATGAGTTAAGAAGGTGTTATTCTTCATCAAGTTGCAGCAAGCAAGAAGCAGGTCTAACCTCCCTTCTTCCCCTTTTCCATTTCATTACTAACACTCCCTCATCAGTTGAGATTCATGGAAGAAATTATGGTTTCATGGTGGTTCTTAATCTTTTAGAAGCCACATTTCTTGTCTAAAATTCTTTTCATTTTGATCTACTCCCTAAACTAAGTAAGTTTCTAATAAACTTAGTGATTTCCCCCCCCTCATTCACATTTTCCCCCATATTAACTCTAACTCTATTATGTAATTCCCCTATGTTACCCTTCCCCTACTATTATTAACACCATGGTGTATAAACCCCAAAATTTTGTATAAATATCCCTCCCCTTGGCATTTTAGCCAATAAATCCTCTGTCAGGGATCAAATTGGCATCTGGTCACTTTGATGAACCTAAACCTCACCCCTCTCCCTTCTTTAAGGTCATTCCACCCATTAAACCTCCGTTTGTAAAGAAAAACCTTATAAAAACCCCCTCCTACCCATAAACCCCTTTGAAATTATGAAAAAACCCAAAAAACCCACCTTTTGCCGCTTATCCAAAGTTTCGGCGCATATGTTTGATTTTTCAAAATACATTGCAAAACTTTACAAAAACCCATATCCTAATGTTTTCCGCCGGGCGCAGCTTCCAAAACAAATAATAAATTAATCCCGCCCCCCCATCCGTATTATCCGATCAGATCACCCTTCCGTCAACCGTCGGATCGGACCCATGTGATCCGACGGCCCTCGTTGATATCGGAGCGGCCCCGACGTCCGACAGATACCTTCCGATATCTGTCAGAAGGTGACGTCAGGTGCCCGCCACGCGCCTTCCCCACAATGCATCGGAGGTACGCCTGACACATTCCACCTCCGTAGCTATAGCGGTGCGATACAAAACCACCAACCGTTTCCGGTTTCTGTCAATCCGCTCATCCAGCGTCATCCCCACGTCATTGCCACCCCGCCATCGCGTCAACCTTTTTGTCTGCCCCCGTGCCAATGTGTCTGCCACCGCATCATCCCCGTGGACCAATAGCAGCTCGCCACCTCACCCGATGACGTCATGCTGACGTCATCCGTCTCCGACCCCACCCGATGACGTCATGCTGACGTCATCCCAAAAACGCGCCAATATTGCCAAAAATCCATTTTTAGGCCAAAATCTCATGTTTTTTCCACTTTTGGCAAAAAAAGAAAAAAAAAAAAAAAACACTACTGTTACTTCTGCATGCTGTTCACGTCCAAACCAGCACCAGCTTGCTAAAGACGATTCCGAGACCGCCAGAGCCTCCATTGCACCTGCATTCGCAACTCTTGCCGACGAATTCACCAGGTATTCTTCAAAATCATCCCATAAACCTGGTTTTATCCATAATTCCGCAAATGAACTGTTAACAGACTTTAAAACTCTGTTTTCACCGTTAAACACACTGTGACCTACACTTATATCCAGCCAGTGAAGCCATTAAACTCCTGCAGGGCCGCATTTGACAAATTGAGTTGAAATTCGCAGCTAGTTCGCGCAGTCGTGAACTAGGTACCTTAACTGACCAAATTCACCACAGAAAACACTTTGCTCAGTCCTGCTACTATTTTGTCAGTCCTTTAAGCAGTATTTCAATTGCTGCAAGTGTCTCACTCACTCTCTGTTCCAAACAATTCACATTTCTCCCTCAAAGAAAACTCTTGGTGTTGCTCTGCATAGCAACTCTGTTCATAAATCCTAGGAGAAGTCATGGATCCACCAGTGGCTCCAATAGCACTAAACATTGCTCCATTAAATGCCCCTCAGAGACATTTGGAATGGCAGTCTCTGGCAGACATGGACTATCAGATTTCAGAGGAAATGCTGATGGGTACCAAGTTCCACATTCACCTGCTTAATGAACTGAAGGCTAAGCATGAGGCTGGAACAGATGTGTTGGGCATATGGAGCTCATTCCTCCCTATTTTCAAGCTCCCTCAAGTTAACCAATTCCCTGAGTTGATCCATCTGTGTGCTGAAAATTATGACCCCACTCAGAGGGCAGTTCTTGACCCTTCAGGATCAGTTGTGTTTTATGTCACCCCAGAAGCTATCAAGGATATGCTCTGCTTCAGGACTGAGAAGAAACTGGTCCCTCTATCACTTGTAGACCTGATAAATCGAGGAGCCAGAATGACAGATGCTCAGGTTACCAAACTAAACCAGCTATACATTGGCTCTGACTCTGTGAAGTATCCTCCTATCAATCAAGTATACCTCAACCAACTGGGCAGAGATCTGGCAGACATGATTAGTCCCATTTTGGGCTACAACTCCATTGAGTTTGTTGATCAAACTGTGCTGGTAATCATGCTCATGTTTGCTCCTGGAAAGTCTCCTATCTGCTATGACTATGCCACCTATATAGTAGACAAAATACATGAGCAACTAATGAACCTGGCAAGAGAAAGAGTGTTCAGGTATACCTCTTACATTTACCACTTGATCTTATATCATCAACATCAGAAATTCTCTTTTCCAATCAAAAGAGAGGATGCCCAAGGCAATCCAAGATCAGTGGTCTATTGGTCATCTGTTTTCCATTGTAGAGGTGAAACTCCTTATACCTATTGTGAGTTCATAGATCAGTTCATTCACCCAGCTATGTCAATAATGATGGGCTCACCCCCTCCAAGGCTCACAGATGAAATGCAAAGGATCCTGCAGCTATCCAAATCGTATAGCATTGGGGACTGGTACTTTTACCAGCACCACACCATCATCAGGATGTATGGGTGTGAACTGCCTCCCTACAGACTACCCAGATATGTGCCTATGAGGCTATTTGCCCTAGAATACTTCAGGCAGTTTGGCAATGTTGATGTGCTTCACTTTTCAGGCAAAGGCAAGAAAGCACAGTTGAAAGTCAGGAACCAACTGGGCCACTTTGTCTATAACCAAAGGGAGGAAGGTTGGAAAGAAGCAGACAGGATGCTTGAGTCCCTTGGCCTTCAAACTAGTTTCCTCTGGAAACCTTATGACCCCAACCACTTCATCACTTTGAGAAGGCTCAGATATAGGCTCTCTGGCTATGATCATCTAAAAATCCCTCACATTGAAAAACATGCTAACCAAGCAAAATGGAGGAGAGGAACCCTAGAAGAGCCGGTTACACAAGAAGAGCTGAATCAAAGAGCAGTGAGGAATCTTAAAAAGATGGCTGACCTTGAACTTTGTTCACAGGTGTTTTCACTGCCAAGCACACAAGTGGGAGCAGTTGCATCCTCCTCGACTGCAAACCAGCAACCACCCAAAGCCACTGAAGATATATCTGGCAAGGGCAAGGAAAAAGAAATGGATACTGAACGGCCACAGCATGAGAAGGTGCAGCAACAGCAGCAACAGGTACAACAACAACAACAGGAAATGCAGCAAGAAGAAGGGCAGCATAATAAAGAGCAGCCCCCACAGCAAGAAGGGACAGTTGAAGCCCCCATTTCCACAGAACAGCAGGCACAAAATACAGTGCCTCCTAGGCAAGAAACATCAGTTGATGCATCAATCCTCCAAACTCCACAAAAGGAGGATACTAGCAGAAAAAGGGACAGAGAGACTCCCTTGACCACATCAGAAAGTCATGGTGAGAAAAGACAGAGAATGAACCCTTTCTCGGATGAGGAAATGCCAACAGGGCAGTCTCTGGGCATGGGCCCACCCAGCAGGGAAGTATCTGCAAGTTCCTTCCAAGGGGAACAGAACAGAACTGTGGGAGGAGAAGTCAGCTCCTCTAGCCAGCAGAGGGAAGGTGAACTGAGCATCAAACAGCAGTTCATAGACATAAAGAAAAGGAGTGAGCCCATAAAAATACAGCTGTATAATCACTTGCTGAAGATGGCTCCCACCAACCAGCAAAGACTGATGTTTGCTTTTGATGTCAGTGAAGGCAAGATGATCATGAGTCATTTCTTACCAGCTGTAGCACAGCCCCAAACTCATGCAGATTATATAAGGACCAATCTTGAGGTCCTTGCCAAAGACATCCACCCAATGGATAAAATTGAGTTGCACAAACAAACAGGTGAGATGGTCTATGCCTCCTTGGTAGACAAAACCTTGGACAACTACAGGCTGGAAAATAGCCTTAATAATACAGCTGCCCAACTTGAGTTGGAAAGGGCATCATCACAGGCTAAGGACAACAAAATTAGGTCCTTAGAAGATATAATTATTGAGATTGGGCATGATCCCAAAGATATCAAGGGCATCTGGGAGATATTGAAGTTAAGGGATGCAGACATGGCTGCTTTGAAGAAAAAGATAAAAATGCCAGCCACAATTCACCCTCAAACAGATGAGGTTGCCCAGCAGAGGCATGATAAGGAAGCCACAGATTTACTGGTGTCTCTCTATAAACAGTTCATCCAGGCACAAGAAAAGCTGGGAGAATCAGAGGCTGCACAGGCAGCATTACAGGCAGCTTTGAAACAAAGAGAATAAGGACAGACCTCCCAGCCTCCTCCTAAAGTAATAAATCTTGAGGAAACTGCTCCACCTACTGTTCCTCCTCCTCAACAGCCAGAACAAGCAGCAACATCCACCTCAGCAGCACCACCAGCAACAGAGCAGGCCCCAAGCCTGGACATGCAAAAGCTGAGGAATGAGATCCAGGCCCTGGAAGCTCAAATGACAGAGCTGAATGAGACCAGGGATAAATTGGCCAAAGTGAATGACAGATATGATAAATCCAAGCAGTCTGTGGCAGAAAAGGGCAGGGAGATAAAAGCCCTCAAAGATAAAATCAAAGAGCTAGAAAATGAGCTCAAATTAGATAAGGTGGTGGCTGAGCTTAAAATAGTGCTATGGGCTAACATTGGCCAATCTATAAATGAGCAATGGAAATATATTGAAACAATCAATGAGCAGTTGGACCTCATTCCAAAATCACACACTGAAATTCAGAGAGCAAGAGCTGCTCTAAGCAATATGCCTGAGATAGCTACCAGGATGATCAATGTGCTTAACAATAGGACAAGCACTCAGTTGGCTGCCATGGGAATTCCAAACAGAACTGAGCACATTCAGTTGATCAAAAGGGTTCTCACACTGAGAAACTTAGTGCAGACATTGGAAAGAAGAACCCAGGATATGCAGACTGAGGTGAACAGGTTCTTGGAAAAGTTTCAGGTGTTAGAAAACATAGGGCTCCCTAGCTTACTGAACAGCGCAGGGAGATTGTTCACACATGACCAGTATGCCAAAAGGGTCAACACATTTGCCACTAGTCAGATCAATGAGAAGCCCAGCACCTTAGAGGAAACAGGGCCAGCCACAGGACAGACTCTCTATAACAGAGTAGAGAATCTATTTTTTATAATGAATGAAATCAAACACCTGTTTGAGGCCCCTCCCAATTTTTATAAGTATACAGAGGCAGAGGAGACTATAGATGCAATCCTCAGGCATCAATTACCTACACATGACTGGTGGACCAAAGCAATACAAACAATTTTGTAAACAGTGAGCCATTCACCAAATTTTGTTTATAAAAATATGAATTGTTATGCAAAGCACAGTTTAATAAAATCAGCATACAAAGGAAAGATGAAAAGGCTGAGCCAACTCAGCAGGGCTATTCGGTCACCACAGCAGCAAGCACAGTCACAGGTGGCAGGGCCGAGAACATACAGCGCAGCAAACGTAAAGGCACATTTTCCAGCATTAAAGCAAAGCGTTCCAACCGACTCAGTGACCTCCAAAGGTCAAAATATCCTCTGACAGACTTAAAGAGCAGTTATGTTGCATTCAAAGCTGCAATAACTTCTTTTCTACTTTTCTGTACGAAGTAATGAAGATATTTCTCTCTCAGATGACTCAATGCCTGAGATATTTTGTATAAACATTTCTATAAAGTCCCCTTCGCATGTTTTGCAAAGGGTTGTTGTTGATTTCTCCTGAAGAAGTTCTTATGCTGTAATCCTTTCAGAAGTTTAATAAAGAAAGTGATGGAATTTCTCGGATTTCTGAAGTGTTGAATGCGTTCTGGTGTCTGTTGAAAACTGTTGGATTCCTGTGTATTACACAATACAATAAGTCTCTGTAACTCTCTCTGTTATGTATTTTTGATTTGTTAAAATCCATATATGTTTCTAATTTCAAAGTGTTTGACAACAAAGAAAAAGAATAACTTTCAGGACTTATTCAAGGAATACCCTGAGTTCAAACTGTGTTGTTAATAAATGTTTTCTTCAGCTGTAAGTTTGATAAGTGTAATTCTTAATTGCTGCACTTTCAGAATACATCTTTCACAGTGACCTTTGTCTCAGGAATTCAAGTTTGCTCCTGTGCAACGTGTTTCACTTTCACATCACCAGCTTAATAGAGAATTCTTAATTGCTTTCTGTTGGCTGACCATGTTTCACCATTTAAGTTAAATTTGTTTGTCTAAGATACACATTAGGCCCTGCAGTTTGAACACCACCACTCCTGCGTTTCAAAGCATTTCACAACTCCAGACTCCATTGCCCAATGATATACTATTCTCTGAACACTGCACCTTAAGCCCTGAAAGAAGTCCTTCAACCAAAACATAAACCAAAACCTGAGCATAATACCTAGCCTAAAAACACCATCATAACAGAGACAAATCATAAAGAGAGAGCCCTCTCTGATTACAGTTTGGCTAGAAACTGTGATCCAAAGATTGGTTAGTGGTTACCCCGGCCGTATTCCCTTGGGAGTCAAAGGGAACAACCTGGGTGTTAACAGGTTATATAGTGAAACCCTATATCTTTAGGGTCTTTTGAATTAGGTTTATGAACAAAACCCTTGTAATAACTAAACTAAGATCCTAGGAATCAAACTCTAGGTGTATATTCGTCCATATGATCTAAACCCTAGCCTAGTCAAAATTATTTTATATCTAATTTCTTTGTATTGAAGATTGTATCTTAGGTTTACCTATGAGATATTGATGTGAAATGTTAATGGATCCTAGATATTTATACGTGAGTATGTTAACTTAATTGTTGATACTCATGTTTTAGTTTGTGAAATCTAGCGTTTGTAACAGAACCCTAGTAGAGATTGATATTCTAGGGCTTGATAATGAAACACTAGAAGTATATTGTTTTATATTATTGATGTGATTGATTTTTGGGTTTGCAACAAACCATAGTAGGGTGTGACATGCAATTCTAAAATCATATTGTTGGAAACTTTATAATACTATGATTGAATTGATATCTTGATTGAGTTGCTAATATCTAAGGCTTTGTGTCTTGAAGATGGAGTCTAGGGTTTGTGATGAAACCCTAGCAGGTTGTTGAAGTCTAAAATATAAAAGATATGACCCTTGTTGATTTTTGACCTAACCAGGTTTAGGTATTTGATGTCTAACGCTGATTATTTTGATGCTTCCATTAACATTATTTTGATATAGTTGACTTCATGTATTTGGTTGTACTTGCTATTAAAGTTTTGCAGGTACATAATCTTCAAGATGTTAAGGATGCTCATAATTGAATATTATAATAATGATGATCATGATGAAGGAATCTATAAGAATTATGATGATCAAGATGACCTTGATGACATGATAAAGAATGAAGTATATATGATGTTGTTGTTCTCCCTAAGTTGAGAGGGAGCTTGGATAGAAGAAAGGGTATATCTCCCGAGTTAAGAGGGAAGGCATATTATGAAATCCATAATGAATACCTTAAAGATAGAGTGAAATCAAAGAATGAATGAAATTACTACTAAGGTTGTATTTGGTTCTACTAAATAAGTGAAAGAAGAAGAAAGATTCCGATAATTTATATTTGGATAAATTGATGGTGATATAAGTATCATCAAAATAATTGAGGACCCTGAAGGTTTTTCTTACTTGTACATATATTTGAAGGTTTATTATTGAATGGGGTTGTGATTGTGTAGGATCTCTCCATAAAAAGATTGAATGTTTAATGCATGCTTGGACTGGTGGATATATATCTAATTTAGTTTGTAAGGAGAGATGAAGCATCTCATGGAAACAAGATTCTTGGGAGGACATTTGGTTGTCCTATGTGTTGATGTCTAGATCCTAAAGTAGGGAGGGTGGTATTGGTATTAGAGATCTAACTTTAGATACACACCTAGATCCTTGGGTTGGTGTTAGAGTGGAAGCTTGATGGTACCCATAGGGTTTGAAGCTTGGAACACACCTTAGTCCCACCTGATTAGAGTACCTTGGTCAAGTATATAATTTGTAGTATTGTGTGTGTTGTGAACTCTTCATAGAGTATATCATTTTAGATCTTCCATGTACCTCTTTATATATCTAATTATGAATACCTCCCAAGTTAAGAGGGAGTGTTGAAAAATGTAACTAGTATCAATCTTCATAACTGTATTTGAGTCATGATGTAATGTATTTGTCAAAAGAAAGAAAAAGAAATTTTATTATAAAATAAATTGACTTATTAAAGCATGGGTTTCATGCTTGGGTCAGTGATTAATAGAAAAATCCTCCATTGTAGGCTTCTATGGTTTATGTCAAGTGTCTTTGTCCACGTCATAATGTAAAAGACCCTTCTTGGGCTTCATCTATCAAGAAAGAAATTTATTTTAATGTAAAATAGGTATTTTAGGTCTCTTCCACCAAGTTGGCCTCAAGAAGGACAAGTCAGCCACATCAAGGGAATTCGACCCCACACAAAAACTATATAAAGGCAGCAATTCAACCCCTTTTGGAGCATCAACTAAAGAATTTTTATCTACAGTTGTTGCAGGAAGAAAAAGGGTGTGAGGTTCAAGGAAGAGGAAGAAAACCCTAGTGAAGAAGAAGGAAGGTTTTGTCAAGCAAAAGGAAGTCAAATTTTCTCTCCTTGCCTCACACGTACGATGTTGTTGGATTGTTTATAGGCCAAAATTATGAAGTAGCTAGGGGTTAAAAGTTTGGATTGTTGATGGCCAAAATTCTGGAGTAGTTGGGGGCCGAAGTTCTAGATTGTTTCCAAGTTGTACTTACTAGACAAGAAGAGATTACTAAAGTTTGCTAAATCATATTGGAAGGATGACTTGGTAAAGGAGGAAGGTATTTTGGTCATGTCTAAGGTCTTGGTATATCTCAATTTGACAAGTGGAATAGTTTCACTGTGGTTTCCCCTAGAGAGGTGTTTTAACCCTAACTAAGTGCCTACATCTGGTGTCATTGATCTTCATGTTTCTGATTTCAAGAATTCTTGATAAAAAGAAGATCAAATAAGAATATAAAGAAGATAGTAAGAATACAAAAATAACACAAGTAATTATCAACATAAGAATGTATGTCTTCCTTTCTAATTTTCTAACATGGTACCAGAGCTAAGGTGAAGGAGGATAGGAAAAAGGCAGCTCAAAGATCTACTGAAAGGATCAAAGGAAAAGGATCATATAATAAGAGGAAGGTTTACTATCTATATCAAGAAAAGAAAACATGACAATGAAGTCTAAAAATAATCTAGAATTAGCCTCCAACTACAAGGCATGGAAGAAGAGGATGGATCTTATTCTTGTTAAGCATAAAATTTTGGATTTTTCTCAAGGAAAAATCAAGAAACCTACAGATGATGCATGAAAGGAGAAGTTAAGAGAACCTGAAATATTGGCTATGAATCTGATAGTAGATGGAGTAAAGGACAAACTAATCCCATACATATCCAACATAGACTCTTCAAAAGAAATGTATGAAGCTCTCTCCAAGTTATTCACCATCAAGAACACTAGTCGGATAGCTAGCCTCAAGAATGAACTAAGGAAAATAAATATGAAAAGAGATGATATTGTGTCATCATGTTTTGTAAGGATATCTAAATTAAGGGATGAAGTCCAAAAAATAGAATAAGTTATACCAGAAAAAGAGCTTGTGATGCTTTCTCTTCTAGGTCTGCCAAAATCTTGGAGTGCTTTTGCATCAGGAATTAGCAGTTGGAAGGATACTCCAACCTTTGAACAGATGTGGAAAGAAGCCCACATATCATTAGTAAACAACAAAAAGGAGTATGAAGAAGACAATAGCTCTAATGCCTATTTTTCTTATCACAAGAAGAAGGGAACATTCAAGAATTTCAAAGGACCAAAGAAGAAACTTTATCTGTCAAAGATTGAGTGCTACAATTGTCACAAAATTGGACATTACAAAATTCAATGTCCTGAGAATCCAAGGAACAATAAGAGAGATAGAGAACAATAAAATTTTACCAATGAAGCTTCACCTAAGAAGATCAAGACTAAAGAATCAGAAGTCAAAGACTTATACTATTAAATCTCCTCTTACATGTCCTTCTTAGTCTACTATTTTAAGTTTTGTAATATGTTTTGATTTCTAGAGTTTGTAGATCTAATATATCTTTTTGAACTTTTTGAATTGTTTTGATAAGTTGTAGGTATCCCTCGAAAAGAAAAGAAAAATGGATTAAGAGGGAGCCTTCACCATTTTACCAAAAGATAAGTATCTTGATCTTTGTTTTCCTCTTTTATGTTTGGTTTCCTCCTCACGTCGATATTTTTTTGTATTGTATACTAATAACCTTTTCTTTATGTTTTCCTTTGTAGGAAAGCTTGCAAAATACACAAAGGTTATGGGGGAGACCTCAAAGGAAATAATTGAGTCATGAAAGAATTTTTGTTATGAAGGAACCCCTTTAAGAACTAATTTCCAACAAGTTTTGTTAAAGAATGATTCAAGGTATGTATTAGACTACAAGTTTTGTTACAAGATTCTCTCCATATAAAAGGTATGATCATTCTCTTTTGAAATTTCTTTACATTACTAACATCATTATGTTTAGGGTTTTGAATCTTAAATATTCTTGTTAGGGTGATTAGTCATTATATTAAATCTACCCTCATTATATTATCTCTTATCATTTGATAATTTTGTGAAACCTTAACCTTTACGATTCACTATGAAACCATAGCCTTTCAATGCTAAGGGTATGTCAATGTTAATAATGAAACCCTAGTTTAAAGTGTTTGTTGATAAAGTCAAGAAAACCTATTCTTTTGAAGTTTAATATTTTGGTAATGTCATGGTAAAAACCTTATTCCTTTAGGGTTTTTTGTTAATGTCTAGGTTATATAGTGAAACCCTAGATCTTTAGGGTTTGGTGAAATAGGGTTTATGAACAAAACCCTTGTAATAACTAAACTAAGATTCTAGGAATCAAACGATAGGTGTATATTCGTCCATATGATCGAAACCCTAACATAGTCAAAATTATTGTATATTTAACTTCTTTGTGTTGATGGTTGTATCTTAGGTTTACCTAGGAGATATTGATGTGAAATTATAATGCATCCTACATATGTATATGTGAGTATGCTAACTTAATTATTTATACTCATGTTTCAGTTTGTGAAATCTAGGGTTTGTAACAAAACCCTTGTAGAGATTGATATTCTAGGGCATGATAATGAAACCCTAGAAGTATATTGCTTTAGCTTATTGATACGATTTATTTTTGAGTTTGAAACAAACCCTAGTAGAGTGCGACATGCAATTCTAAAAGCGTATTGTTTGAAACCTTATGATACCATGATTGAATTGATATCTTTATTGAGTTGTTAATATCTAAGGCTTTGTGTCTCGAGGATGGATTCTAGGGTTTGTGATAAAACCCTTGCAAGTTTTTGAAGTCTAAAATGTAAAATATATGACCCTTGTTGATTTTTTACCTAACCAGGTTTAGGTATTTTATGTCTAAAGCTTATTATTTTGATGCTTCCATTAACATGATTTAGATATAGTTGACTTCATGCTTCTATATATTTGTATTTAATTGTACTTGTTATTACAGTTTTGCATGTACATAGTATTCAAGATGTTGAGGATGTTCATAATTGAAGATTACAATAATGATGAGCATGATGAAGGAAGTTATAAGAATGATGATGATCAATATGACCTTGATGACATGAGAAAGAATGAAGTATATTTGATGTTGTTTTTCTCCCTAAGTTGAGAGGGAGCTTGGATAGAAGAAAGGGTATATCTCCCGAGTTAAGAGGGAAGGAATATTATGACAGCCATAGTGAATACCTTTAAGATAGAATGAAATCAAAGAATGAATTAAAGTACTACTAAGGTTGTATTTGGTGCTACTGAAGAAGTGAAAGAAGAAGAAAGCATATGACAAGTTGAATTTGGATAACTTGATGATGATATAAGTAACATCAGAATAATTGAGGACCCCGAAGGTTTGTGTTTACTTGTACATATATTTGAATTTTTATTACTGATTGGGGTTGTGATTGTGTAGGATCTCTCCGTAAAAATATTGAATGTTTGAAGCATCTTTGGACTGGTGGATATATATCCGATTTAGGTGATAAGGAGAGATGAAGCATCTTGTGGCAACAATATTACTGGGAGGATATTTTACCCGCCTATGTGTTGATGTCTAGATCCTGAAGTAGGAAGGGTGGTGTTGGTCATAGATATCTGACCTTAGATACGCACCTAAATCCCTAGGTTGGTGTTAGAGTGGAAGCCTGGTGGTACCTGTATAGGTTGAAGCTTGGAACACACCTTAGTCCCACCCGATTAGAGTACCTTGGTCATATCTAATCTGTAGCATTACATGTTTTGTGAACTCTTCATAGAGTATATCATTTTGAGATCTTCCATGTACCTCTTTATATATGCAATTATGAATATCTCCCAAGTTAAGAGGGAGTGTTGAAAAATGTAACTAGTATCGGTCTTCATAATTGTATTTGAGTCATGATGTAATGTATTTGTCAAAAGAAAGAAAAATAAATTTTATTATAAAATATATTGACTTATTAAAGCATGGGTTTCATTCTTGGGTCAATGGTTAATAGGTCAAAGCCTCCATTGTATGATTCTAGGGTTTATTTCCAATGTCCTTGTCAATTTCATAATGTAAAACACTCTTCTTAGGCTTCAGCTATCAAGAAAGAAATTTATTTTAATGTAAAATAGGTCTTTTAGGTCTATTCCACCAAGTTGGCCTCACGAAGGATAAGTTGGCCTCATCGAGGGAATTAAACCTCACACAAACACTATATAAAGGCAGCAATTCGACCTCATTTGGAGCATCAACTAAAGAAGTTTGATTTGCATTTGTTGTAGGAAGAAAAAGGGTGTGAGGTTCAAGGAAGAGGAAGAAAACCCTAGTGAATAAGAAGGAAGGTTTTTTCAAGCAAAAGGAAGTCGAATTTTCTCTCCTTGTCTCACACGTGCAAAGTTGTTGGATTGTTGTTGGGCTAGAATTATGGAGCAGCTCAGGGTCAAAACTCTGGATTGTTTATGGGCCAAAATTTTGGAGTAACTAGGGGCTGAATGTAGATTTTCCTATAGATTCACAGCTCATGTATTGTACTAAAACAAAATACAAGAATATACTCTACTCTTTAAATAGCATAAACCAATAGATCAATTAAAACAATAATCGACAAGAGGAAGATAATCAAAGACACATAACAAAATTTTTCTCTGGGGAAAGAAACTGCTCAAAACCCCAACTATCTATTGCATTAATCATAAATCTAAGTGATAATACAAAGCTTTTTCTCACTATAACAATTCTTGCACAAGTATAATCAACTCTCTGCCTCACAAGCCCGCTCTAGCCAACACTTAGCCAATTATGTTGCCTGCGAAGCCCCTATGCAAATCCTGTGAGGATCAACCCATATTTAATTGGGAAATCCTTCCTCCATAACTGCGCAATCTAAAGCTAGGTCCTTCTCTAATTTCATGCATGACCTGTACAACTCGGATCATAATACAACTGATAGTAAATTGTCCCTGCAATCTAGTCTCAACTGGGTCTTTCTTTGAACTGGCATGGATGAGTTTCTCATGGAGGAATCTTTAGTTAGCTGGAGTAGCACTGAGGATGCACTAGCACACCAACTCACTACTAGACGTCTGCTACTTCCACAAACAATTAGAACTAGTTTAATTGTCTATAACTTAGTCAAATTGAGTTATCTAATTACAACTCAAATAAACTCATCCTAGACCCCTAAAATTTAGGGAGAACATATACATGACTACAGAAATACTTTCAAATCAAAATTTCTAAGCTAATTAAGTTAATTAAACTTAATTAACTATTTACAAGTTGCTATGAGAATAGAATCTGATTTGAAATCACAATTTAATTCAAGGACAAATTAAACTGGAATTTCTTGTTTCCATTTCTCAACGCTTCCTCTCAACAAGAAAGGGATTATCATCTACCTCGATCATGTCTCTGTGAAACTCAAATTTACATCTTGGTAATGCCTTTGTCAAAATGTCAGCATCTTGCTCCTCCATGGGAATGTACTCCAACAACATAATTTGCCTCAATACACAATCTCAAAGATGATGATATCATATATCTATATGCTTGGACTGATCATGAAAAAGTGGATTTTTAGAGATTTTGATACAACTCTGATTATCGCAGTAAATCACAGTTGGATCCATCTGCTGACCAAACAAACCAACCAGAATCTTCCTCATCCAGATGGCCTCACATGTTGCTTGATTTGCAGCCATGTAATCTGCCTCTATTAAACTGAGTAAAATTGATCTATGTTTCCCGTTGTACCAAGAAATAGTTGTTGACCCAATACTAAAGATACCTCCTGATGTGCTCTTCCTTTCGGATGGACTCCCTACCCAATCTACATCGATGAAGCCTTGAAGCTCCACTCCCTCTATCTGTCTGTACCATAATCCATACTGAGTAGTGCCTCTAAGGTATCTCAACACATGCTTTGTCACCTTCCAATACAGCTTGGTAGGCCTAACAATTGCTTGACTAAGTTGGTTAACTGCATAGCACATACTCAATCATGTGTTCACCAAATAAATGAGTGAACCCACAAGCTTCCTATAAATGGTAACTTCCACTAATTCACCCTAAGTAGCATCCTCCTTCCTCCAGTTACCTACTAGAGGAATCTCCATGGGTTTGTTGCTATCCATGTGGAACCTCCTGAGTATCTCGTTGGCATACTTTCCCTGAGATACAAATAGTTCCCCATCACCTTGTCATACTTCCATGCCTAGAAAGTAATGCATGAGCCCCATGTCCTTCATCTCAAACTCTCTTGCAAGTGTTATGAAACCAGCTCACAAAAAGATAGAAAAGATAGATGAACACCTTAGAAATAAGCCTCTTCGAGGGGGCAACCTCCTTTACATTACACAAATGAATAATTCGTAGATGATACAAATGACAAGACCTCCTTTCTATATATAGGAGTCTAAGGGGTCATAATATAATCAGAGCCGACATAACAATAATAATGTAAGGGCACAATAATAACAATAGTGGGCTTCTATGGGGCACAATAATAACAATATGGGGACTACATGGGCACAACAATATAATAAGGGGGTTGTACTAATAACAATAAGGGGTTACACTAGTAGTATAGGGACCTAACATGCCCATCTCCTTCAAAAAGTGTTGTCCTCAACGCTTGAGTAGTTGATGCTTCTGTATAAATTCTTGTCCTCCCATGTAGAATCTTCAACGAGTAAGTTCTTCCACTTGATGAGATACTCTGAAATTGATCTATTTCATAGCTTTTGATTTCTCGGTTCTATGATTGCTTCAAGTTCCAATATGATTTTTCTTTCCTTGTCAAGTTCTCGCAATACTGTTTGAACTGGGATCTTTTGCAACTTTTGAATGAGTTTCCACTCCTTTGGGCATATGGATATATGTAAGGCCTGATGTTTGGAGGCACACTTCGTAAAATCAAAAGAATAGCATGATCATGATCACGAATATGTGGGAGGCCTTTGGGAGTCTCAAATACCTTGGAATGATTGTCCAAAACGTTTTGGAGATCTGTAGAAATACATGATTTCGATGTGGGATCCTCTAGTGAACATAATTGTGCAATTACACCCCATTGTTCTTTATTTAGAAGATTTTTCATGTTGTTAGAGTTTATTATATTTCCAGGTTTTCCTTCGATACCCCTCAATTCAACTTCCTTTCCTTCCCAAAAAGAATTCAAGAAAAGTTCTTGAAAATTAAAAGCTATCATACCCAAATATTGTAGCCATTGGACTCTTAGTAAAACATTAGCACCACCCATTGGAATGGAAAGCATTGGGCTATTCAATACATATTCTCCATGGATAGCTTGATATTATGGCACTTTCCAAAGAAATTTATGGTTCCTCCACTTGCAACCATCACTTGACACTCTGGTGCTGGATATAGGAAGCAATTCAATTCCTTGGCTATATTACAATCAATAAAATTATGGGTACTGCCTAAATCAATCAACACTCTTACCTTTTTCTTCTTGATATGTCGTTCTATGTTGATAGTTTGAGGAGTGGTAATTTCTTCCAATGCATTACAAGATATGGTTAGATTGATTTCTTGAGACTCGATGTGATCTTTCAATTCTTGAACATTTTCTTCTTGATATGTCCTTCTATATTGATAGTTTGAGCAGTGGTAATTTTGTCCAATGCATTACAAGATATGGTTGGATTCATTTCTTCTTTCTCGATGTGATCTTTCACTTCTTGAACCTTTTTCTTCTTGATATGTCCTTCTATCTTGAGAGTTTTAGGAGTGGTAATTCTTTCCAATGCTTTACAAGATATGGTCGGATTCATTTCTTCTTTCTCTGGGGTTGGTTCTTGGTGTATATACTCTTCTTTTGATGTTTCTTGATCCTTTTCCTCCTCCTCTCCACAATCAATGTAAAATAATTTCTTCTCAGCACACTTATGACCTTTAATGTATTTTTTATCACAATTGTAACAAAGCCCTTTTTCTCTTTTTTCTTCCAATTGTTGTGGTGTAACCCTTGTAGGTTGTGGAAGGCTAAGAGAAATAATGCTTCCATCTTTATAGTTGTGAGGGGTAGCCTTCCTTGTTGCCATAATTTTGCTTTCCACTTTGTAACAAAACCCTTTTTCTCTTTTTTCTTCCAATTGTTGTGGTGTTGCTCTAAAGAAGGTGTTGCTCTTTGTATCCTCATAATGTGCTATCATTTCCTCTGTGAAAATTGACCACGTAACAAGTTGTTTATGAGAACAAATCCCTTTATACCATAAAAATTGATCTAGTTCTAAATATGAAGATGCAATACATACCTTTTGTAACAGTGGTACACCATGTAGATCAAAATATTGCTCCATCTGTAGTATATTTATAGTTGTGAGGGGTAGCCTTCCTTGTTGCCATAATTTTGCTTTCCACTTTGCAACAAAGCCCTTTTTCTCTTTTTTCTTCCAATTGTTGTGGTGTTGCTCTTTATATCCTCATAATGTGCTATCATTTCCTCCGTGAAAATTGACCATGTAACAATTTGTTTATGAGAAAAAAGCCCTTTATACCATAAAAATTGATCTGGTTCTAAATATGAAGATGCAATACATACCTTTTGTAACAGTGGTACACCATGTAGATCAAAATAATCTTTCACATCCTGAAGATGAACCACCGTTGCTGGTTCGAAACATCGATCAACAAGAAACCTAATGCGATGTATCTAGAAGATAATCTACACAATCATGAAGCTCGCAGAAACCTCAAAGACAAAAAGGTATCCAATTTATTGGATCCTTTCCATCAAACTTCCTCATATCGCCTTTTCTTGATTTCAGGATCTTGATCTTGAAATGACTGTAACTATGTACTTTCATATATCAATGTTTTGAAATTGTCTCCTATAGTAGTCCTCTGAATCCTCTTTCTAACCCCGCAAGTCTAATCAGAATTTGATTCTCCAAGAAAGAGTTATGCCCAATCTCCTAAGATGACCTGATTATATAATGTTTCAGTAGAGCAAACTTGTACGACATGCCACATGTCACTGTTTTGACCTTCGGATCTAAAAACTATGCACAGAAAACTACAAGTTGTCCTCTTTTTGTAACTTCTTATGAAATTTCAATTTGTTGCTCAGAGAGAAAGTTATGATGATTTTCTCAAGGTCACCTGTTTAGGATGTAATTCGGGAGTTTGCAAAAACCCTAACTTCCTAAGATCATATATCCGAAAATATAGTGAGACGATCTAAACTTTGGACCCAAGGTTCATAGCGATTTCTTCTCAAATGGGTTTTTTCTTTAGCTTCTGAAACTTTGTAGCAAAAAGGTTATAGCGAAAATACCATGATGACCTATTTTAGATGAAATTCTGGAGCTTGCAAAAACCCTAACTTCCTCATATCATATCTCCTAAAATATAGTGAGACAAGATCTGAAATTCAAATGCACGGTTCAGAAAGATTTCTTCTCAAATGGGTTTTCTGTTTATCTTCTTAAACATCGCAGAAAAAAAAAAACTTATAGAATACCACGATGACCTGATTGGAGCAGCGAAACCCCAGAATCCAAAGCTCTGATACCAAATGTTATGAAACCAGCTCACAAAAAGATAGAAAAGATAGATGAACACCATAGAAATAAGCCTCTTAGAGGGGGAAACCTCCTTTACATTACACAAATGAATAATTCTTAGATGATACAAATGACAAGACCTCCTTTCTATATATAGGAGTCTAAGGGGTCATAATATAATCAAAGCCGACATAACAATAATAATGTAAGGGCACAATAATAAAAATAGTGGGCTTCTATGGGGCACAATAATAACAATATGGGGACTACATGGGCACAACAATATAATAAGGGGGTTGTACTAATAACAATAAGGGGTTACCCTAGTAGTATATGGACCTAACAGCAAGATCCTCCTTTCAAGACTTGATCAGTTGATCACCACCTGTCAAAATCAAATCATCAACATATAACACAATGATCAACAATTTACCATCCACCACTACGTTGTGCAGGTTCGCATCCTCTTCACTCTTGGTGAAGCTGAAATTAGTGAAGTATCTATTGATCCTGGTGTACCAAGCACTAGGTGCTTGCTTCTGTTGAAAATAATACTGAGAGGGGGGGGTGAATCAGTATTATCTAATTCTTTTAATAAATCTTCCTTATTTGTCCTTTGAATTATTTTTGCATGTCAGTACCATAAAATAATGAGCATGAACAAGGAAAAACAGATAGTCACACCAAAGAACACAAGATATAAGGTGGAAACCCAATGTGGGTGAAAACCACCTGCTGCAATATGTCTCTAACTTCTTTCAAATTAGAAACTTCTTTTACAATGGTTTTGTACTGGTGCAGTCCTTTACCAGTACGCAGGCTGCAACCTGCAGAGAGCTACAACTCTCTCTCTCTCGTTTTCCAGTCTCTCCTGGAAGGGAGCTACAACCCCCAACTTCTTTTCATAAAGCATCAAATGATCATCAAGTACATAAAAGTTACAGTCCACTACAGTTATCAGATCAGCAATAACAGACTTAACCCAGAACACCTTATCAACAGAAAAAAATTCAATCAACAGAACATTTTAAGACAGATACGCAGTTTTCCCTTCTGTGGCCTGCGTCGCTACGCAGTTCACCTTCTACTTTCCTGCATATACCCGCAGAGATCCTTCTGCCGCACTGCGTGCCCACGCACTATTCCTTGAACCGCGTTGCGTACTATTACTGCAGGGACGCACCCAAAAATACTATCGCACCGCGTACTTTTACTGCAGGGACGCACCCAAAAATACTATCGCGCCGCGTACTTTTACTATGTAGACGCACCTGAACCTTAGTCGCTCTGCGTACCTACGCAACTCTCCTTCTTCTGCTCTGCGTACCCACGCAGGTCTCCTGTTTCTGCTCTGCGTACCCATGCAGATCTCCTGTTACTGCACTGCGTCCCCACGCAGCTCTTCTGTTAAACACCTGCGGCCTTCTGATTAGGGCCGAATAGGCAGTCCACCAGAGTGGCACAGTTGCTCAGATCTGATCATGCGCTCGAGAGATCACCCTTCACAGATTCGCCTTCAACTTCCTTTTCATATAGATCAAGCTTTTAAGACCATAACCCAATATTTCAGATCTAAAGATATTCAATTGCAAAAGATGCTTAGCCAAGTGATCTCCTTTGCTTTATATAGGCAAGCTCCTCCTAAAATCATGGAACAATACCACGAGCCAAAACCGTAATAACACAAATACCGTCGGCTAAATACCAAGAGTAAAACATAAGAAACCCCACGTGTGCTTTTCTCTGCCTTGAAATGTGTGCACTAGGGGGACGCACCTCCTGAACGGCTAGCCTGCGTATCTGGACGCGGTCCCTACATGGTGTACCTGCGGGTACGCACCTTCTGAACTGATTTCCTGCGTACTTCTTAATTTTCAACAAATTGAGAGCCTTGCCACGGGAGTTGCCATCAAGTACAACATCTGTAACATATAGCCATACCAGAAACATAATGCCAACAATCTCCCCCTTTGGACTTGATGGCAACCTCACAAACTTCAACTTCATTCTCCCCCTTTGACATCAAGGGCAAAGGGGTATGCTCCCCCTAAGATCATGCTCCCCCTGAAAATGAACCAGATCTGCAACAAAGAACCATAATCCACCATGAAAGAGATAGAGACATATTGCAGCTATTTCCAAGATCTCCTTCTGACGATCCTCCATAATGCCAACAATGCATTATATGCTCCCCCTGAACCTGTACCATCAATCAGAAAAGGTTCAACAATAAGATGATGCATCAACAACCCCCAGCTTTTGCCTGAGGTATTCAAAAGTGTCCCTGGGCAATGGTTTGGTGAGAATCTCAGCAACTTGTTCCTTAGAAGGAACATACTCCAACTTGACCTTCTGTTCAAGTACTTGTTCCCGGAGAAAATGGTACTTGATTGGTATGTGCTTGGTTTTTGAATGCATAACAGGATTCTTTGAGATGCTGATTGCACTTGTGTTATCACATAAGATGGGGATTGGTGGTGTACAAGTGATTTGAAAATCCTGCAAAGTCTGCATCATCCAAAGGAGTTGGGTGCAACAAGATGCAGCAGCAACATATTCCGCTTCAGCTGTAGACAAGGCAATTGAACTCTGTTTCTTGCTGAACCAAGATACCAGTCTGGAACCCATAAAGAACGCACCACCACTTGTGCTTTTCCTGTCATCCACGCTTCCGGCCCAATCTGCATCTGTATAAGCATGAAGTGTAAGATCTGTATCTCTAGGATACCATAAGCCATAATTTTGAGTCCCTTGAAGATATTTGAAAATTCTCTTCACTGCCTGAAGATGAGTCTCCTTCGGATTTGCCTGAAATCTTCCAACTATTCCAACTGCATGCATGATGTCCGGTCGGGTACCTGTCAAATAAAGTAAACTTCCAATCATAGATCTGTAGGTTGGTTGATGTACTGCTGCAGATTCATCATTTGCACTGAGGCTACATCCTGTGACCATGGGTGTACATACTGGTTTTGCATCTTCCATACCATATTTCTTCAAAATCTGTTTGAGATACTTGGTTTGAGATAAAAAGATTCCTCCTTCTTTTTGTTGGATTTGCAAACCAAGGAAATATGTCAGTTCTCCTAGCAAGGACATTTCAAATTCTTTCTGCATGACCAAGGCAAAGTTTTGACTCATAGCTTCTTCATTGCTCCCAAAAATAATGTCATCTACATACACAACAAGTATTAGCAATTTGTCATTTTCAACTTTTATATAAAGATTGCTATCTGCCGATCCTTTTGAAAAGCCTTGTTGATGAAGATATTTGTCCAAACGGTAGTACCAAGCCCTTGGAGCTTGTTTGAGACCATAGAGAGCCTTTTTCAATCTGCATACAAGATTTGGATCATTTCCAAGAATGAACCCATCTGGTTGTTCAATGTACACTTCTTCTTCCAAGTCTCCATTCAGAAAGGCTGATTTCACGTCCATTTGAAATACTTTGAAGTTTTGAAAACTTGAGAGAGCAAGGAACATTCGGATGGCCTCAAGTCTTGCAACAGGAGCAAAGGTTTCTTCAAAGTCTATTCCTTCTTGCTGCGCATACCCTTTACAAACAAGTCTGGCTTTGTTTCTAATTACTTCTCCATTTTCATTCAATTTGTTTTTGAAAACCCATTTTGTCCCGATAACATTCTTATCTTTTGGTCTAGGAACCAGCTCCCAAGTGTTGTTCTTTTCGATCTGCTCAAGTTCTTCATCTATTGCTTTCATCCAACATTCATCTTTGCATGCCTCTTTCACATTTTGTGGTTCAGTAGAGGAGAGTAATGCCAACTAGCTTGAGGCTTCTGCAACTGTTCTTCTTGTTTGTACACCTGCTTCTTTCTGCCCCACAATCTGAGATTCTGGATGATTCTTCTGAACATATCTGGATGGGGTTTTCTCTTCTATTCTTGTCTGCTCCTCTGGTTCTTCTTGAGGTTCTTCTTGAGGTTCTTCTTCTTCATCATTCTGTCTTTGAGGGTAGCCTTCATCTTCTTCGATGTCTTCATGATGTACTTGCCTAGGAATGTATCCCTTCTCATCAACCACTACATCAATGCTGTCAACAATTCTGCCAAGTCTTTTATTGTAGCATTTGTATGCTTTGCTATGTGGAGAGTAACCAAGAAGAATGCCTTCATCTGCTCTAGGTTCAAGTTTGCCAAGCTGCTCATCAGTATTCTTGATATAGCATTTGCTCCCAAAGATTTTGAAGTGCTTTACCGAAGGAGTCTTACCACTCCAGAGCTCATGAGGAGTTTGAGTGTTGTTCACCCGGACATTTGTTTTGTTGAGAATAACAACCGCAGCATGTGCAGCTTCACCCCAGAAAGTTGCAGGAGTTCCTGATTCATCAAGCATAGCACGAGCCATTTGTTGGACTGTTCTGTTCATTCTTTCCACAACTCCATTTTGCTGAGGAGTTCTAGCTGTAGAGAATTCTCTTCTTATCCCATGTTCTTCACAGAAATCGAAAAATTCATTTGAGGTAAACTCCCCACCTCTGTCGGATCTGAGGCACTTAATTTTGTGACCTGATTCATTTTCAACCAAGGCTTTGAAGGATTTGAATTTTTCGAATGCTTCATCTTTGTGCTTCATAAGTCCTAGCCAGACAAACCTGGAGAAATCGTCAATGAATAATATCAAGTATTCTTCTCCTCTAGGTGTTCTTTTCCTGAATGGACCGCATGTATCTGTATGTACTAGCTCAAGAGGCATGCTAGCTGATCCTTCCTTCTCTGGAAAGTTAGTTCTGGTTTGTTTTCCAAACTGACATGATTTGCATATGGTGTTGTCAGGAATTTTGATATCTGGAAGATCGCGAACTGCCTGATATTTGCATGCTTTCCTTATTTGTGAAAAGCTTAGATGCCCCAACCTCCGATGCCATAACCAGTGCTCATCATCCTTGCTCAGATAGCATTGTTGTTGTCCTTCTTCAAATATGTACAGATTATTTGGAGTTCTTTTGCCTTTGATCATTGTTTTACCTGTATCAAGATCACGAACAAGACATCCATTTGATCTGAATATAACCTCGGTTCTTTGATCACACATCTGGCTGACACTTAGAAGATTATGCTTCAATCCATCAACATACAAAACATTTCCAGCCTTGACCTTTTCTTTTAACTGAGCAATGCCCTTTCCTTTTATAGTTGCAGGAGTATCATTTCCAAAAGAGACTTTCTTTCCCTTTTCTAGAGCAGAATAAGACTCAAGTTTTTCTTTATCACCTGTCATATGCTTCGAACATCCACTGTCAATGTACCATAGATTTTCCTGTCCCTCTGCATAAAATGCTATCCCACATCTTTCTGTTTGAGGTTCCTTTATTCTCCATGTTTTGGTGCTTGAGGCTTGTTCCTTTTTCTGCTGAAACCTGCTCCTGCATTCAGAGTCTTCATGACCAAAGTTATTGCAAATAGAACATTCAACTTCATTTTCAAGAACCGAAAAGTTGTTATAGGTCCTTTTTGTAATCCCTGTCATACTTCTTTGTTTTTGAGCTTCCCTAGTCATGATCGTTTTATATGCAACACATTGAGCTGCTTTGTGACCAAAGTTATGGCAAGAAAAGCATTGTCCATTGAAGAAACTTCTGCGGTTATCGAATCTACCAGCCAACTGATTGTAATTTCTATTTTCATCTATTCTTGAACCAAATTGAGAAGATTTTACCTGTGGCTGGTTGTAGCTTTTGTTCACCCTTAAGATGGATTGCCCCTGATAGTTTCTGTTTGTAATTCGTCCCTGCTTTACCTGATGATCTTCATTGTTCTTTTGCTCATTTCTTCTTGCTGCATCAAGATAACTTTTTGAGGTGGATGCTTGAGAAGTTTCTCCATTATAGCCCAGACCTGTCTTGTTTAGTGGAGACCGCTGCACATTGATAATCTCATCCAAAGTTTCAGATCCTTTGACAAACTTGAGATTAATAGCTTTTGTTTTCTCAATCTCTTTTCTAAGACCAACAATTTCACCTTCTAATTTTTCAAGATGTTTTTCCTTCTCATCAATTTGAAATTGTAGAGTATCAATGATCATGTTCTTTTCTTCTATACATGTCTTGAGTCTAGTAATTTCATCATAAAGGTTATCCACATCTATAGCATCCATATAATCATCATCTTCAAATGCCATTAACAACTTATATTCATTACCTTGTTCATCTTCATCACTGTTTGATAGACCATCACTATCTTCATGAGTGTAGTAGCTTTTCTTATTTGCGTTCTGCTTCTTGTTCCATCTAGCAGGTTCCTTTCCTTTATCCTTATAAGGACATTTTGTAGCATAATGACCTACTCTTCCACAAGCAAAGCATTTAAAAGGTAACTTACCTCTGAACCTTCCAGAACCCCTTTGAAGATTTCTGACAAAATTTGATTCTTCTTCCTCTTCTTCTGGGACGTGGCTTGCTTCATAATAATCTCCTTTGCCTGATGCCTTGAAAGCATCTTCTCTTCTGTCTGATGGACCTCCCTTTCTCATTTCATAAGCAGTTAGAATTCCATGTAGCTGAGACATAGTAAGAATTCGTAGATTTTCCTTTTCTTCTATTGCAGATACTTTAGATTCAAACTTGGGGGACAATGATCTTAGAACTTTTTCAACCACAATAGCCTCTTTTATTTCTTCACCCAAATTCTTCATACAATTAACAACCTCATCTACCCGAAGAAAATAGTTAGCCACACTTTCATCATTATACATTTTGAGAGTCTCATACTGAATTCTGAGAGTTTGAAGTTTAGCATGTTTTACCTGTTCGTCTCCTTCATAGCTCGTGACAATTTTGTCCCATATCTCTTTTGCGGATTTATAGTGCATTACCTTCATGAATTCTGATTAAGATATACATCCTAATAGAGTACTGACTGCTTTCGCATTTGTTTCATACTTCTTTTTCTCGGCTGCATCTGTAGGAGTAGCTGAAGGAAAAGCATAGCCTGTCTCTACGATGTCCCAAACTTCTGTACCAAGAGATTGAAGATAGGCAGTAACTCTTACCTTCCAATAATTGAAGTTTGTTCCATCAAAAACCGGTGGCCTAATTGATGCTTCTCTCTCGTAGTTGCTCATGATGAATGATCTACCTTCAAGCGATCAAGCTTCTGTGAAGGACCTGCTCTGATACCAATTGTTGAAAATAATACTGAGAGGGGGGGATGAATCAGTATTATCTAATTCTTTTAATAAATCTTCCTTATTTGTCCTTTGAATTATTTTTGCATGTCAGTACCATAAAATAATGAGCATGAACAAGGAAAAACAGATAGTCACACCAAAGAACACAAGATATAAGGTGGAAACCCAATGTGGGTGAAAACCACCTGCTGCAATATGTCTCTATCTTCTTTCAAATTAGAAACTTCTTTTACAATGGTTTTGTACTGGTGCAGTCCTTTACCAGTACGCAGGCTGCAACCTGCAGAGAGCTACAACTCTCTCTCTCTCGTTTTCCAGTCTCTCCTGGAAGGGAGCTACGACCCCCAACTTCTTTTCATAAAGCATCAAATGATCATCAAGTACATAAAAGTTACAGTCCACTACAGTTATCAGATCAGCAATAACAGACTTAACCCAGAACACCTTATCAACAGAAAAAAAAATCAATCAACAGAACATTTTAAGACAGATACGCAGTTTTCCCTTCTGTGGCCTGCGTCGCTACGTAGTTCACCTTCTGCTTTCCTGCGTTTCCCGCAGAGATCCTTCTGCCGCACTGCGTGCCCACGCACTGTTCCTTGAACCGCGCTGTGTACTATTATTGCAGGGACGCACCCAAAAATACTATCGCGCCACGTACTTTTACTGCAGGGACGCACCCAAAAATACTATCGCGCCGCGTACTTTTACTATGCAGACACACCTGAACCTTAGTCGCTCTGCGTACCTACGCAGCTCTCCTTCTTCTGCTCTGCGTACCCACGCAGGTCTCCTATTTCTGCTCTACGTACCCATGCAGATCTCCTGTTACTGCACTGCGTCCCCACGCAGCTCTTCTGTTAAACACCTGCGGCCTTCTGATTAGGGCGGAATAGGCAGTCCACCAGAGTGGCACAGTTGCTCAGATCTGATCATGCGCTCGAGAGATCACCCTTCACAGATTCGCCTTCAACTTCCTTTTCATATAGATCAAGCTTTTAAGACCATAACCCAATATTTCAGATCTAAAGATATTCAATTGCAAAAGATGCTTAGCCAAGTGATCTCCTTTGCTTTATATAGGAAAGCTCCTCCTAAAATCATGGAACAATACCACGAGTCAAAACCGTAATAACACAAATACCGTCGGCTAAATACCAAGAGTAAAACATAAGAAACCCCACGTGTGCTTTTCTCTGCCTTGAAATGTGTGCACTAGGGGGACGCACCTCCTGAACGGCTGGCCTGCGTATCTGGACGCGGTCCCTGCATGGTGTACCTGCGGGTACGCACCTTCTGAACTGATTTCCTGCGTACTTCTTAATTTTCAACAAATTGAGAGCCTTGCCACGGGAGTTGCCATCAAGTACAACATCTGTAACATATAGCCATACCAGAAACATAATGCCAACAGCTTCAGCCCATACAAATCTCTCTTAGACCGGCACACATGCGACTCATAATCGAAGGTCTCAAAACCTTCAGGCTGCTCTATGTACACCTCTTCCTCAATCATGTCATTAAGGAAGGTTGTCTTTACATCCATCTGATGTATCTTCCAACCCATCTGCATTGATAGTGCCAATATAGATTTGATCGATGAGTACCTTGCAACAAGAGCAAAGGTCTCATCATAGTCAATCCCCTCTACCTGTGAAAAGCCATGGGCCACAAACCTGGACTTATGCTTCTCCACACTACCATTTGCAGCTTTCTTTACCTTGTAAATCCATTGGGAGCTCACCAATGACTTGTCCTCCGGTCTTGGGACCACATCCCAAACACTACTACGAACTATGGAGTCATACTCATCCACCATGGCATCAACCCAAACGAGTTGCTACACTGCCTCCTCAAAGGAAGATGGCTTTGTCTCAATCCACTCATAAGAGCCATGTATCCAGTCTACCTCTCAAGTGACCTCCTCTTCCTGCACTGTAATGTGGGTGCTCCCACATTCTCTCTCGCATCCTGCAATAACCTGTCAGCCTCTCTAGTGTGCTTTCTCCCATCTCCCGAAGACTCTGCCTAAGTGGATGTCTCCACTCCTGGATCCTCTGCATGTGGGTGCTCCACATCAATCTAAGGCTCCTCAACCTTAGGAGCTAAAATCTCCTCAACCGCATGTAGCTAAAATCTCCTCAACCACATGTAGCTAAAGCTCCCTCTCAAGGGAAACTTGCATGGCCTTCTCCTCATCAAATCTGACATCCTTGTGAACCATTGTCATCCTACTGGTCGGAAAGTATACCCAATAGTTTTGAGGTGTATCAGTGTACCCCACAAATATCCCCAATGTTTTTGTTGGCTCAAGCTTCTTCCGTGCATCTTTGGTCACATGGAAATATACCGATGACCCAAAAATCCTGAAGTGACCAACATTATAACTTTGAAAAAAATTCTCATCATGGCCTATTTATCTACAAAAGTTGAAAAATAGTTGCTTCGGGGCCTAAACATGCTTATGTAATAGGTAGCAATCTTCATAGAGATGTTGGCCTCTCGTTCTACAAATCTTGCACCACAACCCTGGGTTTACTGGATTAGGTGCTCCACTTGCCAAATAATCTCTGAACACAGGGAATTCATCCTTATAATGACCCTCTGCTTTTCATTTTGTACAACATACTTATGATCTGGTCTCTTTAAATTTATTGAGATCTTGCAATTCCAAGGTCAAATTGGCTAACTGACTCTGAATATGTTGTAATCCTGCATGAGTATCCCCAATCGGCAAAGCTTCCAGCTTCATCGCAATCTTCAATGCTTCAACTTGAGTCGTGATGTTTTATTGTGTCAAAGGTAACCTAATATGTGGCAGTAGAGCAGCTACAAACCATTCCTTATGTTGTTTTAGGGGTATATTAAAGCTTACTTGACCTATTAACACCTTGAATCGTTGATCCAATTCCCACACAAATTCAGTTGTTGTCTATTTGATTTCTTTTAGCTCCGTGATGCATTATGATTTTGATTTGGGCTTCTTGAATTATGATACCAATGATCTCTTAATTTCATCCAACGAGGTAGTCAGATTAGTCACAGAGTATTTCATATACCATGTTATCGCTCTTTCTCGCAATGACGTGATGAGTTGCACCTTCTTTACATAATCACTAATGATATGTCTTATTGTCCATATTACATCAGCTACAAACCAGAACTGATCAGGATCCTCTGATCCCGGTCCTTTAAAAATAGGTGGCTTAATGTCATCAATCATTTTCCTTCTCAGGGATCTAGGTGGAGGGGGAGGGGGTGGGGGTGTAGGGTAATTATGGGGAGGGGGATGGGGTGGATGGATGTGGAATCCCAAAGGCATCCTGATTTTTCTCAACTCCTAACTTCGACATGCCTTCAGGATGGAAGGAGGAATGATGTGGGGTTGTAGGGTTACTTCTTTCTTCTTCACTCTTAGATCCTCCTAATAAGGGGCTATAGTCAATCTCAATAAAATTCATCGAATCTATTCTATATCATTTTCCACTTTTCATAGACCCTGGTTCAAGCTTATTTCCTCTTCGTCCAAAAATTAATCTAACTACATTCACAAAATTCTTGTTTCACACAATAACATCTTAATCCATAGATTTAAAGAGCTTAAGATCTTACCTCTCGGTCCTTTGAAAAATATTTGTTTAGCTTCGGTATAGGATATGATCGCATCTATTGTGAATTCAATGATAAATCCTCCCAAAATGTTATCGATCCATAAATCATCAGCTCTTGAGATACTATTATTGACGTTTTGAGTCACAGTATCAATTCTAGATTCCACTCCTTAGGTTCGTCATTCTTGAAACAAGACATGGGGCGATCGTGGAGATCCCCATCTAAGATGTCACTTGGAGTAGGGCCTAAGCCCCTTATCTGAACCATGGCACAAGGAAAGAATGAAAAACTTTTTGTGGTGCAAGGTGATCAAACCCTAAACTTATAAGAAAAGATTAGACAACCTTGTCCTTTCACAAATCACAACCCTAGCCGAGAAAGCCTCCTATTGGTGTAGCCGATTTTCCCCTTATGTGATTAGTCACGAAAATTTTGACTTGGCCCAGAGGAGTTACCCTAGAAGGTTGTCAATGGAGGCAAAAGTAACTAACTGGGAAGAGACCAACTAGGATGAGATAGCAGCCACTCCAACCCAAGAGTTTTGTGATTGTCTAAAAGGATACCCACCTAATAGGTCATCATGTTACATTCACCCTGAAGCATTCACATATGGTGCAGACAGAAGGGAGGGGATGAGTGGCATAAATGAAATGGCAGTGTCGCCACATGTCCCAATCAGGAGCAAGGGCTATGCAAAGGTGTGACCCACTAAATTACATGGCTCGGAGGTGAGAGTCAGAAGTTCTAGCTGGATTGATCCAAGGGCACATTTGGCGAAGAGTCAGGAAAGGAGAAGCGGGATGACATGGGAGTGGGCATGGTGGCTGAGGAGAGTTGGCACTAGGGTCCAATGGGAAAGGAGGCCATATGGCCCCACCATCCATGCAAGGTCGGTGAGTGAAGTTGGCGAATAACAAATGGATGTTGTTAGGAGTGTGTCGAGAGGGACCGAATGGGATGATGTGGCCAACTGATCCAGGTGGATGTTGGTGGCCACCCACCTATACCACTTGGATCCCCACAACTGTCTCTTTCAGTTTTTCAGTTTCCTTAGTTGTAGCATGATTTACTATTTTTAGTTGTTTTTCAGGTCATGAACTTCCGGAGCCATTTTGAGGCCCTAAATGACATTTTTTTGGAAAACTGGGAGCAACATGGGTTCATGTACTAATGTTTCTTATCCCAAAGTTGTCGTCCTTGGATATATCTTTCTAACAAGGTATTGTGTGCATCAAACGGAGATCGTATGCCAAAGTTACGACCCCGAGAAGTTGATGTAACAATTTACCCAAAACAGGGCCCATAGTTTGGTGCTTCATCTCCTAGAGTTAGGTTTTTGGATGTTTATGGTTTTCCATTATTTCTCAACAATAAATAGGCCTTTTATCCTCATTGTAAGATAGTTCAGAGAGGCATGTAGCCACCACATCTCTTCTCAGAGATAAGCTACCATCGCCCTAGCTGGTTTATTTCCATTTTTGGTTGTTAGCATATTTCAGTATTTTACATTAATGAAATGAAGTATTATTTCTGCTGCATCTTTGTATTTATGGTTATTTCTATACTTTATTGTGTTCTTGTTTAAATCCGGATCACCAATAGTGCTAGCCACATCCACAAATCCAGCAAGGTTTTCATTGGCGAGGAGAGGGCCCATAGCTAGGTCATCATGATGATGTGAGCAGAGAGATATATATAGAAAGGCACTTCAAGTGAGGGTGTTGTGTAACTAAGCACCGGGATAAAGTGAATCGGCGACGACAGTGATTGGCAAACATGCCAAGGGCCAATGAGGAGATAGAAAAAGGTCCAATATCCCAGGTAATCTTGGATCAAAGAAACAAGCGGGAGACCAAAAGCGAAGTTTGGGAACTTCCATGAGAAGGTGAGCGGGGTGATGTGTCTCGTAGGACCCACCCAAAAGGAATAGGCTATCACAAGAAGCAGAGATCATTGGGTCTTCAACAAGCATACATACATATATATAGGATTGACAATTCAGTAATAATAATTAACCCATTCCTCCAATGTCAAATGAAGGGTCGGGTGACATTACAGAGTGGTATCAGAGCATATGGGTTCAAAACTTGAACAAGATGGGATCTATCATGAGCAAGTGATAATTTTTTAGAATTGTCTAATTAACAATTAGGTGTTAAAATCCAAAACTATTGATTGTTTCCCTAATAATAAGCTTGTGTTAATGTGAATCATTTGGTTGACAGCAACTCGGTGGGAGCAAGGTTATGATCATAAATATGTTGTTTATTGTTAATTGTCGTGATAAAATGACTAAATGATTGATGCATGTGATTTGTAAATATGTTTGCACACTAACATGGTTGTTTTTTCACAGCAGAAAACCCCATGGCAGAAACATGAATGCAAGCTCATGGTCATGATTACGTGTTTATTAATTATTTTGAAATGTCTAACAATGGGTGTGGTTTACAGCACACCACAAGCATCATAAAGTAGAGAAGTTATAGAAATGAGGACCAGAATGGTTGAGTATATTTTTAATCAATAATAGCATGGAAGTTATAGGATCAAAGTTGATGAAGAAGAGAGATTAGTTGTCCAAGAGGGGAGGGTGGGGGAATCACTCCCCAAATTGGATAGATACCCTTAAGAGCTTGAGGGCTAAGGTGAGAAGCTTTAAGCCGGACAATGAGAGGTTGGTAAGAGCCCAAGAAAAGAAAGTAGAGATCAATGTAGTCATTCTATAAAGTCTCTCAGATTGGAAGAGACAAAGGTGATATGAGTTTAGGGCCAATCATAGAGACAGGAGAAGCCTCGATGAGTCAGGAGAAAAAACCAACGGATAAAATGGTGGTAGGTCTAGAAAGAGGCACAGGAAAGGAAGTGAGGACATTGTGCCATGAGGTGAGCCTTTAAACACTCTAAGAGGAGGGACTAACACACAGGTGCATTATTCAAGTAAATCGTCTAGTTATGATGCCCGGAGGCACCACCATTCTCACCATCATCATCATTAAGAAAGCAAAGGAAACGATCACATGCTTGAGGAGTTTAAGAAATCTAAGCCACCCACATTTGATGGGGATATGAAGAAAGCAAAGGATCCATAATTTTGGTTGCTTAGAAGGAAGAGGTTTTTTAGAATACATAAATATTCTAAGAATATAAAAGCTAGAGTTGCCACTTATAGCCTAAAAGGAAAAGCAGACATATGGTGGGATGATTTGAAGAATGTTGGAGGTATTGTTGAGAAAGAATTAACATGGGATGAGTTTTAAAAACTCTTTAGAGAGAAATACTTGTCTGAACAATATTATGATAGTAGGGAAAGAGAATTTTATGAACTAAAAATGGGTCAATTAACCAGTGATGAGTATGTCACCAAGTTCTTAGAACTATTGAGGTATGTGACATATCTTAAGGATGAAAAAGTCAATATTCATAGATTCGTTAGTGGATTGCCTATGGAATTCAGGGATAAATTGATTTGTTGGAACCCCAAACCCTAAAAGAGGTTATCAAGAAGCTAGAACATTGTTATGAGTAAGCAAAACATAGGCCTAATATTAAAATAAAATGGCAGGATAAAAGAAGCACTGGACATAAGAAGAATTAGCCCAAGAAAATCTCAGAAAGGAAAGAAGGTAAGCACCCAGCTTATACAAGATAGTTTCAGCACAAATCCAATGTTTCTAATAAGAAAAATGTGTGGCAACTAGTGTCACCACAACCCAAGTTCGAAGTTCGAGAGCCACTCAAGTGTTGGACTTGTGGTGGGAACCATAGGAGGAATATTTTCCACATCCGCAAGATGTTGGGCCAAATATTTATAGTACTTAGGAGGCGAGCACGGTAGGTAGAGTAGCTCAAAGTATGCCAAGAATTTACACAACAATGGACAGCCGCCAAGTAGATCACCAAGAATCCATCATTGAGATGGAAGGTAAGCTACAAGAGCAAATCATTTCTATTTTAATTATTCCATATTCTAATTATAGCTATGTCATCCCAAAGCTTGCTTAGAAATGTGATTTGGGCAAGGAGATGCATGAAGAACCTTGGTTGGTTTAGTTGGCAACTGGGACAGAGAGAAGAATCAACCATTGGATAGGGTTGTGCGCCTTTGAACTTAGTGGCATGCCCACACAAGCCCATTTTAATGTATCTCCATTGGGTACATATGGCATATTTTTGGGCATGGACTGGTTGTATTTACACCAGACCAAGGTGGACTACTATGAAAAATAAATTGAATGCTTGGATGAGAAAGGAACAAAAATAATGTTGTAGGGCAGGGAAAAACCCATTTCAATGAGTTTTATCATAGCTATGCAAGCCAAACGTAGAAACAGAAAAGGATGCATGTTATTTGTAGCATAAGTTTCCAAGGTTGTGGAAATTGATGGAAAATAGAAGATGAGGAAGTTGAATTGCTACAAAAGTATCATGTTTTGCAACAACACGAAGATGTCTTTCCATTGGAGGTTCTTGAATTACCTCCTCACAAAGAAATAGATTTCTCTATTGAGTTGGTACCTAGAGCAGCACCAGTGTCTAAGGCTTCATATAGGGTATGCACCTCAGAATTTGTTGAGCTGAAATTGTAGCTGAAGGAAATTCTTGACAAAGGTTACATAAGGCCTAGTGTGTCCCCATGGGGAGCACCAGTATTTTTTGTAAAGAAGAAATATGGAACCCTTAGAATATGCATTGATTATAGGAAGTTGAATAAGGTGACCATCAAGAATAGGTACCCATTTCCAAGGATTGATGACCTATTTGATCAGTTGAGAGGAGCAACAATTTTCTTCAATATTGACTTGAGGTCAAGCTACCATCAAGTAAGAATCAAGGAAGACATTCATAAAACCACTTTTAAGACAAGATATGGGCACTATGAGTTCGTAGTGGTACCCTTTGGGATTACCAATGCCCCTATCACGTTCATTTGCCTAATGGAAAGTATGTTACATCCTTATTTGGACAAGTTTGTCATTGTATTTGTGGATGACATATTTGATCCAGAGGATAAAAAATATGCTTAAAAATGAAAGTGCTCAAAATCTCCCAAAATTGGTACCAAATCATAGATCTTGTCATTTTGATTCCAAAAAGTCTTGAATTGCCTCAATCCAACATCATATAAGGAATTTATTGTGTTTTGAAGTTTTTCACAAACAGATAAAAAGTCAACTTTCAAGGTTGATTGGGTAGTGTTTGGATTCCACGTGGCATCATTATGATGACATCATCAATTAAACGAGAAGTATGGGAGCCAATCAGAATTTTACAGACGGATACTTGGTGCACCATTATTGTTTAAAGGCTTTTGAGGTGGGCCAATCACAAAGTGGCCCAATCCCAGGGTGCCATGTGGCACTCTAGATGAGGCCAAAAAAAAATTCAATGGACTAACTAACCTCCATAGGATTCGAACTCTAGATATCATGCCTAACAATATGTGGATCAATCGTATTACTTATTATATAGAGTCTGGCGGATTATATTTAAATTAATGAAATCTGACGGTTGGGGAGATGGGTGGTCCGATCGGGTGTGCATGGTTTTTTTTTATGACATGACCAATAGATCCGAGAAAGGAGATGGGCGCAAAGGTTAAGCCCATCCCTAGGTTTCATTACTACTATGAGACTACAGGCAGATGTTACAGAGGGGCGAGGCACGTGGCAGCTTGCCCACGCTCCAAGCATAGTCATATCAACTGCCATGAGACCGAGAGTGGGACCAAGGAGGGGTGTGGTATATGGATCATGCCCCATGATCATTGTTGTTTCCATATGACTGAAAGGGGGAGCATAGAAAAGGGTGGAGGGATTTTCCCATTAAAAAATTTATTTAATGTTAAAACACAAACACGTCGGATATCGTGGGTTAAACCTGAGATCTCCATATTTCAAACTCTACGCCTTACCAATATGACAAGGAACCATTTTTTTGCTAGTTTGGAAAAGGAACCAATTTTGTAGAGTGTTTTACAAGAAAATTGAAGAAGGAAGCATATCTTGGCCATTTTTCAGCGTTTTTTAGCCCAAGAAGAACCTACACGGGGTTTTTTCGGCATTATGGATGCAATGGTAGTGTTTTTTTTGCATGTTAAGCATTTTATGTTGATGTTTTTTAACATTTGAGCATATAATAAAAAGGGCCACCATTAGAAGCTGGACTCGGAGACATAGCCTAGGAGGGGTGAACTCCATCATCAATTTGTTGTGTTTTGATGTTGCTTATTGTCCATTTTAACTGTTAAAATTCTGCAAAATTTACTTTAGTTTGTGTGCTTTTTCAATCACGATCCATTGCCTAAAAGACATAAACTAGCTTGCAAAACATTTCATGAAACCTTCATTTTTAATTTCAGATGATTTTGGAATCGGCGCCAAGTTTTTATGAAGGTTTGGCAGAATTTGCAAGTTTTTTTTTAATGATTATAAGGTCTAAATAGAGAAGAGGAGTACTTGAAGAACCAAACCCTCATATTGACTCAAGGAGGCCACAAACTCCACGAGTCATGACACATGAAGAATGACAAGAACTGATGTTTGAGGATGAGAGAGCTTTTAGAAAGGTTGTCTATGATATGTCTGAGATGGTGAAAGTGTTGTACAATGAGAGAACAACAAGGTTGCAAGGAGAAAGTTCTATTCAATCAAAAGGTAATGATGGTAATGGAAGAAAGCCTCCACCTCCACCTCCTACTTCACCTCCATCTACACCTCCATCCTCACCTCCTTCATCATATAGACCTACTACTCCTCCTTCTCCAAAAGGACATATTTAGTCTCTTTTGATTAAGCTTGATGTAGAGTTTGAATTGCCTATGTATAATGGGGAAGTAAATGTTGAAAAGTTGGATAATTGGGTTTGTCAATTTGACTTCTATTGTAGGATTCAAAAGATTGATGGTGATGTCACAAAGATCCAGCTTGCTTCTTTTCGTTTGGAAGGTGCAACTCTCATTTGGTGGGAGGCCAGAACCAAAGAGGATTTGAAGAAAAGTGGTAAAATTTTCTCTTCGTGGAATGATTTTATAACTGAATTAAGAAGCCAATTTTATCCATTAGCTTACATGCAAAAAGCAATTGTGGATTGTTAAAATTTTAGACAATCTAAAGGTCAAAGTGTCCAAAGTTACACACATGAATTAATAAGAAGAGATTTAATCTTGGGTGTTGAATTAACTTCACAAGATACTCTC
Organism: Pinus tabuliformis; assembly: GCA_031772625.1. Lineage (NCBI taxonomy): Eukaryota > Viridiplantae > Streptophyta > Pinopsida > Pinales > Pinaceae > Pinus > Pinus tabuliformis. The sequence continues at coordinate 552,462,947 of CM062813.1, read as the reverse complement.
CTTAAGTATATAGGTGGATTACATAGTTATTTGAAACATACTAATTTTTGATCCCACCAATCTAGATGAAGTATGTGTTCAAGTAACTCATTTACAATCAAGAGGCAAGAATGTTTCTCAAGATACCAGCAAGAAACCTTTTAAATCTGGAGACAAAGGAAAGGGGAAGTTTAAAGGCAAAGGAAAAAAGAATGTTATTGTCAAGAAAGAGGGAGAGAAACTTACTGGTAAACATTGTTCAAAATATGGCCATGATGAAGACCACCATTGGAAATTACATCCAGAATTGAGACCAAAGAATTTTAATAACAACGGGGGGAAATATTGCTCCTACAACTCAACAAGATCTAGGATTTGATTCAAGTGATGGAAACAAAATCATAGCCATGGGAATGAAAATTATAGCTTGCAATGCAAGTACTAGTTCTTCTAGTAAGCCTATTGCATCTCAAAATGATAAAGAAAAAAGTGAACTTTTCCATATCAAGGTCATTACAAAACATATAGAGGTTGATAAAATATTTGATAGTGGATCCCAAGTCAATCTTATCTCTAAAGAAATTGTCAAGAATCTTAATTTAGAAACTATACCTCAAGCAAAACCATAACCTTTGGGTTGGGTAAGTGATGATGCCAAATGATAAGTGACAAGAAAATGTAAACTCAATTTTTCCATCACTACTAATTTTATAGATGAGGCAGATCTTGATGTTGTACCACTTGATATTTGCGGGATTTTTTCAAGGAGTCCATGCTTATATGACCAAAAAGCCATATTCTATATTCATGAGAAGAAATATCATCTTTTTAAAGATGGAATTGAGTATATTGTTAGATAACATCGCAAGAAGATGAACTTATCTCTTGTTAGTGTTAGTCAGATGAAAAGGCTTGTGAATGCTAGTAAGAATTTTGTAGTGTTGTTGATTAAAGCTAAAGATATTATTGAATTTGAAGCTTTCGCAGAATGTGATTCTAAACTTAAGCATGAATTGGTTGAAGATGTTAACACTTATGAGAAGATGTTTCAAGAACCTAAAGGGTTACCTCCAAAAGAGGAATCCAACATGAGATTCAATTGCAATAGGATGCACCACTTTCGAATATTGGCATGTATAGAATGTCAATTTTGGAGAATGTAGAAATTAAGAAGCAAATTCAAGAGTTGCTTGACAAAGGGGTCATCAAACCTAGTACATATCCTTGTGGGTCTCATATTGTTTTAGTTCCAAAGAAATATGGTACATGGCACATGTGTGTGGATTTTTGAGATTTGAACAAGATCATGGTAAATAATCGTTATCCTCTTCCTCACATTAATTATTTGCTAGATCAGTTAAAGGAGATTGTTTATTTTACTTAGTTATATTTAAGAAGCGGTTATCATCAAATAAGGATTGTTGAATATGATATTTGGAAAACTTATTTCAAGACTAAACAAGGTTTGTTTGAATGATTATTATGTCGTTTGGGCTTTGCAATGTACCTGCCACATTCATGAGTGTTATGAATGATGTATTGCAACCATTCCTTGATGATTTTGTTATAGTCTACTTAGATGATATTCTGATTTTCAGTAAGACTCATGAAGAGCATGTCAAGCATGTGAAGCAAGTTCTAGATGTCTTGAAAAAGGAAAATTTGTATTCAGAGATGTCTAAATGTGAATTTGGGAAAACCTCCTTGGTTTAATTGGGTCATATTATAGGAGGGGGTGAATTGAATATTGATCCCTCCAAAGTTGATGTTACTGTGAATTTTCCTAAACCCAACAATGTAACAGAAGTTAGGAGCTTTTTGGGATGAGCGCAATATTGGAGAAAATTTATCACTAACTTCTCGTTCATTGTATCACCATTACATGCTTTGACAAGTGTGAAAGAGGTCTTTCATCAAGGAGGTAAGTAGCGGAAAGCCTTCGGTACTTTGAAAGAGAAAATCAGTACACACCAATTCTAGCACTTCCAAATCTTAAGCATCCATTTGAAATCCAAACCGATGCAAGCAAATATGCAATGGCAGCAGTTTTGATGTAGCATGGTAATCGAATATGTTATCATTCTAAATCATTTACCAATGCAGTAATTAACTATCCAACTTATGATAAAGAGTTGTATTCTTTGGTACAAAGTGTGAAGAAATGGAAGCACTTTTCTATGGGTAAAGAAACGATTATTCATACTAACCATCAACCTTTGCAATATTTACAATCGCAAACCAAGCTACAGCAAGCTAGACATTTCAAATGGATGGGATTCTTACAGCAATTTCATTTGGAAATCAGGTATAAGAAAGGTATATACAACAAAGTTTCATATATGTTATCGAGGCCTATTATTATTGCATATATTGTTCTTAAACATAACTCAATCATGCATGAAAGTTATATTGAAAAGTATGCTCAAGATGAATATTTTAAAGATTTTTATGTAACTTCGAGTCAAGGCAATCATGTTGAAGAGTTGGATTATCATGTTCATAACAAGTTGTTGTATCATCTTGGAAAGTTATGTGTTCCACAGGGTGAAAGAGTCAATGTCATAAGGGAATTCCACACTTCTCTTATTGTTGGTCACTTTGGTGTAGGAAACACAATTGCTCAATTACAGAGGTATTGTTATTGGCCTCACGTGAATGGAATTGTATCAAGATATGTAAAAGGATGTTCTATGTGGGCTAATAGCAAGCCAAGCACTAGAAAATTGGGTTTGTACACTCCACTTCCTATCCCTACTCGTCCTTGGGAAAGTATTTCTATGGATTTGTTAGGGGACTACCAATGTCTAGGAAAGGACATGATTATTTATATGTTGTAGTGGATCGTTTCAGCAAAATGTGTGTGTTGATACCATGTAAGAAACATGTTACAAGTGAAAAAACCGCAAATATGTTCTTCCAAAATGTATGGGTTCATTTTAGGTTACCCACTTCGGTTGTTTCTGATCAAGATTCTCAATTTATTGGGAAGCTTTGGTCAAGTTTACGGGAAATCATGGACACAAAGTTGAAGAAGAGCGCAACATTTCATCCACAAACCAACGACCAAACAAAAGTAGTAAATAGAACAGTAGTGCATCTCCTTTGAGGATATTGTGGTAGGCATCCTAAACTTTGAGATGAGCATTTGCATTACATCCAACATGCCTAAAATTGTGCCAAGCATTCATATACACAAGTATCTCCATTTGAAGCTTGTTTGGGTTATTTTCCAAATTCTCCTTTGGATTTCATCTTTGGTAAAGATATTCCAATAGATGAACATATTGATATGGACAAAGTCAAGCATTTCATTGAATAAATTCAGCTAGTGCATCAAAGGGTACAAGAACAGTTGGAGAAAAGGCAAGCCAAATACAAAGCAAGACATGATAAGCATTGGGTTGATCGTGATTTTCAAGTGGGAGATCAAGTTTGGTTGTACATCAGCAAGGAAAGACTACAAGGTGAAGGTAAAAACTTCAAGCCAGTCAAGTATGGACATTTCAAAAACTTGGAAGATATTGGTAATGTTATCACCCTATAATTGAAGCTCTAGGATGAGAAAAGGTTTACAAGGGTAAC